>PVKS010008509.1:0-67951 GCA_004027875.1 Aplodontia rufa | reverse complement strand
CCTGATATGGATTCATATGATTCATACTATTCCAAGCAAATAATCTGTCAACCAACATTGACGATGTTTGTATTCCATAGTGATTTTTTTAAGAGAGACAGTGAGAGAGGAGACAGAGAGAGAGAGAGAGAAAGAAAGAAAATCAATTTTATCTATTTTTTCATTTGGCTTTTGTTGCTCCAACACTTTGTTGTGTATATGGTGCTGGAGTTCAAACCCATGACATCCTGCATCCCAGGCAAGTACCTTAACCACCGGGACACCACTCTAGCCCCATAGTGATTCATTTACTAAAATGAGATAATGTTCATATTTGAGGTATAGACAACAAATTCTTGGATTTATAAAAAACTTCTTAATGTGATAACTCCAACTAATATTCTAGATATTAAATATAATAAACATGACACAGAGTCTTTTTCAAATTTCTATCAATTCATTTTAAAGCATGAATTGGTTGAATTTTTTAACAACGTGAAAATTGAAAGCAAACTCTGGAGACAATACATCCACACATTGCTTAGCAGAGAAAGAGGATCCCTTTAATGAAATCTAATTGTAATCTACATCTACCACTATCTTGAAAGGCTTGGAAGTTAAGTCGATTGAAATACACAGCTATTCAATGAAAGTTGTTCTGTTTGTTTTTGTTATTTGTTGCACAGCAGTAGTAGAGGTTGAAAATAATCTTTCCTAAAACTGACTTTTCTATCTCACATTCAGAAATTCTAAAACTAAATCTAAAACAGGAAATATTCTTTTATGTAAATATTGCTCTTGCATATAATTATTTTCAATTTATTTCTTACATTGATTTAGTCTCTTTAATTCAATATGTAATATAAATGTAAATGTGATGATATATAATTTAAAGAATATTTTTAAATGCATGCTTGCAAATCAACCCCAGAATATGTTGAGTTCTGTCAAACTCTGACTTTTTAAAATTAGTGCATATTAATTATACAGAATAATGGCTTCTATTCTGGTATATTTGTAAATACATGTACATCATTTCATCATTTCCCTCCCCTAATTTTCTGTTTCCCCTTCCCTCCCCTCTGCCTCTTCCTTTTCTCCAATACAAGTAATTAATTTTTAATACAAAATTACACTAAAACAACAGGAACACCTCTTTTGTTGTTAAAAATAATACATACTTCATTATCCTTTATTATTTGCCATTACAAGCTAATTTTAGTCTAAAATAATTGAAAAATGTGTTTTCTATGTATATTTCAGTTAAAAAAATTCTAGAATTTTGTGCTGATGTTTAAGAGGAGCCATTGTCATAAACCCAACATTATTTATATTCCTAATCATTTTTATTAGACTTGCTTTGCTGTTTTTCACATTTTAAAAAACAATTTAATATCTTGGTCTACTGAAAATGGTATATATTTGATGCACCTCTTCGCATGAAAATATTTCATAAATAATATATTTGGCCTAACAAAAACTCCTTATTTAAATCTGGATGTTTCTAATATTTATTTATTTATTTTTTATTTCTTGAATATGGACTTACAATTAAGGGGGAATCATTGTCAAACAATCAAGAACAAATATATATTCACAAAGCAAGTCAAGACTGATGCCATTCCCAGGTTTCCCCCTTTGGGATCCCCATGGTTCCATGTGTCCCCCAATTAAACCCCCGTGTTAGATGGGTTTCTTGTGGAGGTGTCTGACAAACTCTTATCTCCATACCCCATCCTAAAAGTTATCTTCTTAGAGAGGCCTTCCCTTACCTACCAGTTTAAAGTAGGCACTTCTTATCTATCATGTAGTCTTTTTTTTAGAAGAATATAGAGATACAATTGAGGGAGAAACAATATCAAACCATTAGTAGCCAATGTATATATACTCTGTTATCCAGGGGTAATGCCAAAACATGGATGACCATCGTGGGTTTCACCCGTTGCAGTTTCCCCCAGAAGAACTCTTGTGTTAATTGGGTATCTCGTGGAGAAATGACACCAGCTTCTGAGATGGTTCCCCCATATTCCCACTCTACAGTCTCCTAGGAATTCTTCATACACCTTCCTCCCTCCCCATCCCCCTCCCTACGCCTCCAAGTGTCCTAGGGAGCCATCCCCTATTACGCTGAGAATCATACAATTTGAAGTTATTGTATGTTAGAGTCTAACCTACTGCTTCCCCATGTATTCTAGCTTCCACAGATGAGAGAAACCAACTCCAAACTCACAAATAATCCAATCAATAAATGGGCTAAAGAACTCAAAAGGAACTTCTCTCTAATGGAAGTCCAGAAAGCCCATAAATATATGAGAAAATGCTCTACATCATTAGCTATAAGGGAAAATGCAAATCAAAACTTCAATGAGATACCACCTCCCTCCTGTTAGAGTGGCAAAAATGAAGAATACAAACAACGACAGATGCTGGAGGGGCTGTGGGAAAAGAGGAACACTGTTACACTGCTGGTGGGACTTCAAACTGGTTCAGCCACTTTGGAAAGCAGTGTGGAGAATCCTCAAAAAATTCAGGACGGAACCACCTTAGGACCCAGCTATCCCACTCCTGGGTATTTTCCCAAAAGAGTTAGAATCAGCGTATTATAGTGATGTGGCTTCCTCAATGTTTTTAGCAGCTCAATTTACTATAGCTAGACTATGGAACCAACCCAGATGCCCCTCACTCGACGAGTGGATACAAAAGCTTTGGTACATTTATATAATGGAATACTACTCGACCATTAGAGAAGATGATATTATGGCTTTTGATATTAAATGGATGGAGATGGAAAGAATTATGCTAAGTGAAGTATCCCAATGTCAGAGACTAATGGACGTTTCTAATATTGTATTTATGTTAAGACAAATTACATTAAAAGAAACAGTATGGAAAATTAAGTCAAGAAAAGCCAAAATTTGCGCACACATAGTCATTCTTTTAAAGAAAAAACTAAGAGTAAAATCTCAGTTTCGGAGTCTTACCAAGTAGTTTGATCTATTGCAATATAAAACAGAAAACAAATTAAACAGAATTCAATTAGCTTGTAACAAGCAACAATCAGCTATGCTTTAAACTTCAAGGCAAGTAGGTTTTGTAAACAGAATAACAATTGGCTTAGAATATATTTTAATTTGTAATTATCTAAAACAATGAATTTTGTATAAGCAAGAAAAAAGATTTGCAATTGTTACAGGATTTAAAATACTTAAATAGTACAAAATTACAATGATTTAGATATCTTAATGCAAAATAGAACATGAGAGGTACTCATACTGGGAAGAATCAAGAGAAGAAAGTCATTTAGAATACTAAAGAACAACGTTTGAACTGTTATATCAATATTAAAAAGTAATATTACAAATGAACAAAGTGAGTTCTGATAGTTTTGGTAAAAAAAAATATTGTCTACTGAAAAAATGACAATGAAAAGAGAAAATTGGAAACATCTGTTGTGTACGTGAGGTCAATTATTTAATGAACTGCACATCACCCAGAGAGAATTTCAGGGAGAAGAAACTTGATGGAGACCTCCCTGGATAGTACCTCTCAATAGAAAAAGTACAAATAAGTCTGATAACACTGAGGTCTTCTCTCCATCCTGGAAATGCTTTGACTACACTCACCAGAAAGGAAGGTGAGGTTCAATCAATGGAACATTGCTTTATGTTCAACAATACATGAAAAATTAGAATTCCTGTTAAGTAGAATGCTTGGTATGAGACATGATCAACTGAATGCCTTTATTAACTCAAAGATAATTATTAAGCTTGTAAATAAAGAGGATATCAGGAGGTAGAGGAAGGATTTACAATACTCTATTTAATGCTTTCCTGTCTCAATATTTAATAGCTAATTGATGGATCAAACCATTTCAGAATGCAGTGATATTGAAATGTTTCTTTGGTTAAAGATATTTAAAAAAAGAAGTTAACTCAATCTGCATTGATACCAGGAACATACAGTGCTTTAAAAAAATATTTACTTTTACTTAGTTTTCTGTGAGTTTCTTTCTTCTAAAAATTTCATGAATCAAGAAGCTTGTGTTGCTTAATTCCAGATAGATATATTTGCACTAAACTGGTTTGCTTGAATTCTTTCATTATATTTTTTCATCTGTTGTGATGCAAATACAGCTTCATTTCTGTGGAATCATTTTAGGTAAGTGATTAACTAAAACTTCAAAATAAATGGAACAAGGAGATAATGACAGAATAAAAGAGGTTATCACAATAATTGTTTATCCAACGTTTAAATATATGCAAATGCTTTAAATGTGAAATACATAGAATGCAAGGATAATAATCAAAGGTAAATAAAATGAAAAAGAAAAATCCAGATAGAGCTGGGCATGGTGACACATGCCTGTAATTCCAGCAGCACAAGAGGCTGAAGCAGGAAGGAAGATCTCAAGTTCCAAGCCAGCTTCAGCTACTAAGCAAGGCCCTAAGCAACTTAATGAGACACTGTCTCCAAATAAAAACTTAAAAAGGGTTGAGGATGTGACTGAGTGTTTGAGCACCCTTGGGTTAAATCAACAACAAAATCAAGATAGAGAAAGAAAAAAATGTCTATAGAGTTAGCATTCTACTATTTTGCCCAGAGAATGGGGATTATTTGGACTTTTGTTTTTTCTTATACGTAAGTTACAGAAAACATCAGCAACAAAGGCCCAAAGATTCTATTTCAAGAATAGACTGGTTCATGAATCCTTGAATCTGTATTAATGGTTTGAGATTTTATCTCAATTTGAGAGTATTTGTCAAGAGCTGATAAGATTTCATTTTTGGAATCTTATTAGATTCGGTGTTTATGTTTTCCCGACATTTGCCTAAAAGCCATTGATTAAAGACCATCAGTTTCATAATATTTCTTCAAATCATTATAAAAGGTAATTTTTATTATGTCAGATTAATCACAGTTGCAGTTAACATACATGTAGGAAAGCAACTAAAATCATATACCTTTGTTTTGTTTTTACAAAGAGAGAGGGACAGTGAGAGAGACAGAGAGAGAAAGACAGAATCAATTTTTATTTAGTTTTTCACGTGGCCTTCGTTCCCCGAGACTTCGCTGTGTATGTGGTGCTGGGGTTTGAACCAGTGTACTTGCGCATGCCAGGCAAGTGCCATAACTGCCGAGCCAGCACTCCAGCCCCTAGACATAAATATTCTTAACAAAGAAAACAGTTTTCGTGTAGATCCAGTAGTCTAAAACTGAATAATGGTGCTGCTATACTTGTAACGTATATTGCTTTATGATCAAGTATTATTCTACCCATGAAATTCATTTATAATAGAGAAAAACAAAAAAATAAATGTTTTTTTTTATCCTACAGGAAAATGTTATTTTGGAATCAGAGTAAGAAAAAATTACTTTTGAACATCTCAAAATCATTGGTCACTAGCCCAATTGTAAATATTCAAGGATAATGTTCTGCTTGAAGCAGAGAAGGGAAATAGGTTTTTAATTATAAGTTTGTATTTGAAACGTAAAGAGAAAGAAATGATCTTTCCAAGAATGAAACAGATTTGTAATGTGTTATATTTTGTATGCAATTTTCTTCCAAATGACACCAAATTCTTGAATGTATCAGTGGAGTACTCATCAAATCTGGGGGCCTGAAGGGATTAAATTTATTATTATGTATAAAGTAGCTTTACACAGTTTTTAATCATGAGGTTTTTTTCAGGGATGCCTGTACTTGGGGCAACAGATGGTGGGCATATGGGAAGCAATTATAGCTTCTTTTTAATATAACATACCACAAAACTATACAAAATATCTATTTGGAAATAGAATTCACTAAATTTAAATCAATGTGGAACTGATATTTTGAGGACAAATATTTTCTGAAGTCCAAATAACATGACAAAGAGATGTGCTATATAAAAGAAGAGAGGGACAATATGTTGATAAAATTCTTATGATAACACTTAAGCATAACCTTTCAAATTAAAACCAAGAAGCCAGAAAGCTCCAAACATGGTATTCTGAAGAATCATTTAGATGGAAAAAAGTTATAGGAAAGAAATATGCCAAAATGACTCCAATTCCTTATTAAGGAAAACATATAGTTCTTAGGGACAAATATTGATCATTACAGATTATAATCAATTAAGACAGATAAAATTAAGGTAGCATCAGGTTTCTTTAAAAATCAATTGCAGAAATGAAAATAAATGAAACAGAACCATTCTCTTCTTTTTTTTTCCTTTGAGCATTTACTTAAGAACAATTGTTCAGTAACTCTTGCATATCCTTCTTACAACATGTGTCTAGAAAACAATACTAAATCTTTTTTCTTCTATTTATTTTGTATATAGATATAGATAGACAGGTATAAATAGACAAATGATATGTATTCTCTTCCACTGAAAACTATATAGGACTTTGGTTGACCTTATGACCCAGAAATATCTTTCTCAAGGACCTTGGAATCATTGCTTTGAAATGTCAACATCAAGAAAGAGAACATTCTTATTTCCAAGGTTTAGCGAGAGAGTAGGAACCTAACTGGGGTTACTACTTTGCTTCAAGTTCTAAAATTACCTCCTGTCATAAAGACATAAGTAGACTGTCCTCTGGATGAAACCATTTATCTAACACAGATGGTCTCCCTAACTACCAGGTAAAGTTACATTGAACTTTGTGTGAAAAAAGATGCTGTCAAGGCCTTATAAATCTGAGGACAAATTCTTGTTAATCTTGAAAACATGAAAGTAATGTGCTGCTCCTGCTTGGCTATATAAAGGAATGATATTTCTCTCTGCAGTCTCTTACTGGACTGCCTTTGATGCACATTCTATTCCAGTTGGTTTATAAAAGCATTTTCTTTCTCTATGTTTATGATGAAAACTTCTGATATAAGGGGAGAATTTTTTTAGTTATAATCCTTCAACAGTGACAAAAAAAATCAGAAACTAAGATTTTGGAATACTTGCATCAGAGAGAAATCTATGTTAATTGTATATTATTAAAATTATAAATTAGAATAAATTTATCATTAGTTATGGATAATATTATTTCAAATTATAATGTTGTATAAAATTAACAAATATAAACCCTCCAAATAGAACAAGATTTTCCTTTAGCACAATCCTGTAGAATAGGATGTAAAAAGTGCATTGTGTTGGATTGTGTTGGAATGCACACTTGTAGACTTTGTTAATAAATATTAAGATGTATTTAACCAATATGAACTATGAAATGTGTAATTCACTACAAACAAAAAGAATATATTGTATCCATATGATTTTACAAGGTCACAATATTTTGACCCAATATCAAAGTTTGAGAAATGCAAAATTTAACTCCATATTCTGTTGAAATTCCTTTTACTTCATGTATATCAAAAATTGAGTAATATTACATACCACTTGTCCACACAGGCAAAATCAGTTGCATCAAGCCTTCACTAAACTTGTCTGTTTTGCATTTCATTTCCAAGACTAAAGTCTCTAATAGCTACACCAAGAAACTTAACATTGTCCACTATTTTTTCCTAGACAAATTGTTGAAAATAAAATCCAGTGATTAAAATAAAAAGATTGTATTATGTTTTCATGTATGTGAATATCTATTAATATATTTGCAAAAACATGTACAGAGACATATGTAGAGCCATGTACATGTTAATTTGGGATACACTTAATGTTTTTAACATAGCACATGTTGTAGATATTTGTTATTTGCTATCTTTCTGTGTGAAATTTTATACGTGACCAGGTTAACTAAATGCATGTGTCAAATTCTTTTAAGGCTGCAGCAGTAAAAGTTCTCCATTTCTGGACTACTATATTGCCTTAATCAATATATTCCAAATGATTGAAAATTAATAGGAATATTTTCAATCTATTTGATAGACTTACCTTCTATGCATTTCATAGTTCATTCTTTATCACAATAAGAAAAATTTTGTTTTCATTCATGTTTACAGAAAAAAAACTACATCCAACATACAAAAAAACAGAATCATGCCTAGTTTATACTGTATCTAATCACAACTACTCAAAGACAGAATAATTTGTTTTGTTTTTTGATTAACTTTATATTAAATGGAAAACTAAATGTAGACAATGTTTAGGAACAATTAACAAATTGAGAGAATATTATTCAAACACTGTAATTGTTTATATTCAAGATTATACTCAATAAATTAATACATATTTATCTTTTTAAAACAAAATGAAGTATTTCAGCCAGAAAGGTTAAAAATGGTCCCGGGAACAACCATGTGAAGTAATGTTTTGGTCCTTGATTTATGGAACAACTTCAGTTTAATAATGAGCAAAACTGCTAATCAGTGCCCACAGATATTAGATAATAAATTCAACAGGGCCAAATGGGTATTTGCTGTGTAGAAACTACTGACTTAATGATTTAATTAATCTAAACATGCAAAAGTTTGTGCTTGCTTAAATTTGTTTAGCACATGACACATTAATGGAGATTAAACAACTAAGGGAGGATTCATAAATTTAATATGTATTTTAGGGGAAAAAAAAGAAAAATTACCAGATCTTATATAAATGCCTCATAAGAATCTCATCAGGAACGAAACACAATGAGCTCATATATTTAGCCTTGAAATTATTTACCTTATGGTGCAAAATTGAAATAGCTTTGATTAGTACAGTATATCTATAAAATTGCTCTTCAGGAAAGATAGGGATAATCAAAGTAGCATACGATTAGAAGAGTACCAGCTTTTCTTAGAGCTACTCTTGCTGCAACAATCACTTCAAGTGAATAATTTAAAATCCTGTGATTTTCTCATAATATGCAATTCAAAATTTAGAGTTCTTTTGCAGTCATCTCTTGAACGTTTAAAAGTATCTTGTAGTTATTATAATACAGAAAAAATATATATGCTATTTTCATTTATTACTTTTTACTGAACGTCTATAATTTAAATGGCCATATTTTATAATTTAATTTACTCTTTGATGGTTATATGATCATCCCTTGAAAATAACAGCATTATCTTTCTGCTATAGAAATTTCATATGTATTTGTTTTAATTTAAAAGATGAATTAAAGAAATATTTAACATCACTATTCAGGAATATTTAAAACCCATGAAGATTGAGTCTATCACCCACTGGGTTACTTGAAGAACATTTTCCAAATATAAGAACTTATTACCTGAATTATGAATGGCTCATATTTACAACAGATTTTGCTTCCTGAAAAATACTTAAGTACATTATACACCATTAATTAACAATGTTTTAAACTTACTATCATTTTACCTTTGTGAATGATTTCAATTTAGACAGATACCTACCACTGAGGAGAAACGCCCGAAGCAGACATTAAGTACTTCACTTTTTTCTGATGATTTTGTCCCTAATATAATTTCCCTAAAATTTTATTAAAGAAGAATTTCAGAATTGGATCTCAATTTCAATGCTTGACAATGATAAGCCTCTTGACTGATATAATGTTATGCTTCAAATGCTTGATGTTATCTCAATTATAGTACTTTTCAATTTGAAATCTTATCTTGTGGATATTTCCTTCTCAGTCACATATAAGCCCTCAGTAAATTTTGAATAAATAAAAGCACAAATGAATGAATTAAACATGCATTCCAGAAGTGAAATTAAACCACTTCCCTGCATCTACTTTTGATGAGTTTATTAGACCAATAAACCAAAAACAAACTATTGAATGCACTGTGCCAGTTTCCACAGCGATTTGAATTTCATAATGTTCTGCGTCAAGTGTAAAAGTTCATGATGAGAACTACCATTTTAGAATTCATTGTGAAACAATTCAAACACCAGACGCTTTTGTATCATGGTGTCCACTGAAGAATAGTTTAAGAGTTGATATTATTGATTTTTTATTGTATTTTATTCTACAGTGCAAAATACTTATATTTTATTCTGCTGGTATTACTTGTAGAGGCTGATTTTCTTATTTTTAATAGGCTGACAAAATACAAACACAAACATTTTGTTTGAGTGCAGTCTTAATTGCTCTAACAGGACTTAGGAATTAGGCCTCTTACATTTTCTTTAGATGGAGAGTATAGACAGTCTCTGATTTACTATGCTTCAACTTAGATTTTTCAGCTCTATAGTGGAGTGAAGTTGTATGCATATAGCCATTTTTTCCTTGCTTTCAGCACAGTATTCAACAATCTATGTGAGATATTCGACACTTCATTATAAAATAGACTTTGTTAGATGACTTTCTTAACTGTAGGCTGATGTAAGTGTTCTGAGCACACTAAATGTAGGTCAGGCTAAGCTCTGATGTTCAGAAGGTGAGAAGGATTGAATGCAGTTTTTTACATAGCCCTGTTTTTAACTTAAATTGTTTGATTTTGCTTTTTGTAAGCAACCCTATTGGAAATCAAAGAGTCTCTGTATTATGTTGCCAAACCTGTTTTGTGCTTTGTATTTTAGGAATGACAAAAAAAAAGGATATTAGTACAGTCACTGACATGAGTTTATGCCTGAATATTTTTTTATGGTTCCAGAACACACATGTTTTTAGACAAACACGTGTGTGTGTGTGTGTGTGTGTTTTAAGGTAGCTAATTTTAAACTATATTACAATTGATTATTTTTCACCTAAATTTATGCACTAAAATTAAAATTATACACAAATACTAGGAAACACTAATTTAAGAACATATAACCTCACTCATGAAGTTTTCATAGAAATACTTGACCAAATATACGTACTGAATATGCATTTTTAGTTATATATTGATATTTAAATGTAGACACTAAGGAATCATTGAATACTAATTGACATATTTTAATTATTACAGTTGGCCCCCTTTCACCACTTTTGTTTTACATGTATAGATTGTGACACTATTCATAAGTGTAAAGGTTCAAAAAAAAGGATGGCATGTTCCTGGTAACCTGTTTAGCTTTTTAGCTTTTGAAGAGTTTACACTTTAGTTATCTTTAATAGTTTCTCCTGTTAATACTTTGTTATCCAATTATATAGTCCAAAATCAACAGAGAAATATATGCTACCAAATATACCATCTAGTACAAAAACTTAAGGTTGTGATAAATATGCCTGTCAAAACATTAGAAATGGTCTCTTATTCAATTAATTTCTATTAAAATCCTATTAATTAGACTTGGGTATAATAATGCATTACTCTTTTATTAATGATGGCTATTTTGGCTGTTCTTTATACATATAAATATGTGTTTATGTTATTTATAATTTACATTGTCAAATGTACATTGCAATATATAGTTTTTCAAAATGAACACCCAAACAATGAACCCATTCTTTCTCACTTTTAGACTTCCCACTCTGTAACATTTTATCATAGGCTTTCTTTGACTTTGTTAGCAACTCTCTTTGCAGCTCGGAGTTCTATTTGCTTCAAAGGGAGAGATTCCTTTTCAGATTCAATCTATTTTTTTTCAGTGTACCTCACTGAACGTACAATATCCCATACTGGGAAAAATTTTTGGAGAATGGAAATATTCTAAAATGAATTTAATATGGATATAGATGGATAAATAGTTACATGTGCACACATTGTTTTCATAAATTCATTTTAAATACAGGGGCAAATAATTACTTTTATTCAAACTAATTAGATTTTCTTGTATATAGTTAGAAAAGTAAATCGCTATGATGTGATTTCAGCAAATTATTACATATTATCAATTTACCTCTTTATTCCCCCCCAAAATTAGCACCTCTATGTAACAAGATTATGAACTATTAATGACCAGATGAGTCACTGATTTTTTTCAAAGATGATTAATAAAACTGTTAGCCCAATGTATAAAAAAATCATAAAATTTATAAACAAGAGTTATTTTCCTTATTGAGACATATAGAATTGAAATAAAAAGTAGAATAAAAAAATAAGAACCTTTTCCAATTATATCATTCATTAGAAACTATTCATTAACAGTAGTTTTTAGATTTTTTTCTCTGAATAATTTTTCCCAAAGAGTTATATGCTGGTAGGAGCAACTATTGCATAACTTTCCATAGTATATTTTTTCTTCCAGATTTAATACTTTCTTTTAAAATGAGGTCACAAATTTCCAACAAAACAATGTAGTCATGTGCGGGCCAGTGATTTTATTGGATTTCTGGGGGTTGGGAGAAAGCGAGACATTCAAAATATTGAAAATATCTGAAGTATTTATATCTACAAATACTATGATCTCTGAAATTGTATTTAAATAAAATATTTTAATTATTTTCATGTTTATAGTATATCAGATATATCTTTTGTTGCATACATATGTATGATGAGCTGGGTTATTTGTAGATTCTTTTATAAAACTTTCTAAATATTTGGCCAAATACCTGGTTACAATAATATTTGTAACAAAAGTGACCCAAAGCCAGGCTCAGTGGCACACACCTGTAATCTCAGCAATTCAAGGGGCTGAACCAGATAGATTGCACAGTTGAGGCCAGCCTCAGAATCTTAGCAAGGCCCTAAGCAACTTACTGAGACCCTGCCACAAAATACAAAATAAAAAAGGACTGGAGCTGTAGCTCAGTGTTAGAGTACCCCTAGTTCCATCAACAGTACCCAGAAAAAACAACAAAAAGTGAACCAAATTTTGTTATCATAAGATGAACTCTAGATTTGTGGAGAACAGGCATACTGGCAATAATGACAATCAATAAGGACTGATATGGATAACTGTGGTGTACAGAAGACTTCTAACATGGGTTTCTATGATGTAGTACACACAAAAGAAATAGAGAAAACAGCAAAGAATAATACATGATTTTACAAGCATCTCCTAAAGATATACAACTGTTGGCTGAATAATAAAACCTCATTTATATTTAAAAGTTATTGTCTGCTTGGCTCTTGATCTTTGTTCCACACAGCCTTCAGCTAAATGGTAAATGAAATGTCCACATGGCAGACCATTCAGCCAAACTGTGCTCTGATTATTTATTTAAGAATTTTATTTATTTAACATTTGGCCAGATGAATAAACATGTTTTCCACTCATTATCTTAATAGACTTAATGATGCAAAGGCAATAATGTGATACACTATCACCTTTGGCCGGGGGATTTTGACTTTGCTTCCATCTTCCATGTTGGATAGCAAGGATTCTTACACCACATACTGGGGAACTTTTTTCTGACTCCAACAGCAGCATTGGTGGATCTTAACTTTTACAAGTATGATTCTATTCGTTATTCTGGATAACAGGGAAGTTCACCTCCTCGAGGGTCTGCCAAGATTTATAGGATCTAAAATGCTGTTTGGGGCAGTGAAATAGAAATCAAAGGGCTGCCTTCAGCATTCAGGCAGCTCTTTAGGCTCCAGGCAGCTCTTTCATCTGTGAATGGTCCTTGGGATTAGAGTCTGCAGAGGAACAAGGTTCTCACCCACTCACTTATTTATCCCACAAAAAATCAGAATTGGGAGGACAGGCAGTGAGAATAAATGCCTCGGGTGCAGAGTTGCCACTTTTTGTTTTGTTTTGTTTTGTTCTGTTTTTTTCGTGCTTCCAATGATGGCAAGAAACTTGTACACATTTCCTTCTTTAATACAGGTAAAATTCTTAATATAATTGCAGTGTCCACTTTTCAATATTCATCACTTATTTGTTCCTTCATTCATTCATTTCTCCAGCACACATTTAGTGAGTGCTGTCTCTGTGATAGACATTCTTCTAGGCACTGGGGACACAGCTCTGAGAGTAACTTCTCATAAAGTTTCTATTCCAATTGGAGAAGCCCATAAGGATGCTAAATAACCCCAAGTGCTTTGGCAGAATATGGGGATGATCATTTAATTTGGAGTAAACCATGATTCTGTAGGAAGTTAGGTCCTCTTTATGGAATTATCTTATATTTTTTGTATTCACTATTATGAATAAAACTAAAATCAGGAAGGTATAAATGTACTTTCACTAGGTATAATATTGCCAGAGAAAACACAGGATGTTCAATTAAGTTGGAACACCAGAAAAACAATATGTATTGTTTTAGTATAAGTATGGTGTACATTTTTTATAGTATAGATAAACTTATTCACTATTTATTTTAAATTCAAATTTAACTGGGCACTGAATATTTTTTTATTTGCTAAAAGTGGAAATGCCAACTACATGCTGTTTCTTTTTAGGTAGATCGCTCTAAACTAAGTAGCCTCATTTCTCTTTTATCTGAGGCTTAAATATTAATATTGAAATCATCTAAATATATCCTAAGCAAAAGTTGTAAAAGTTAAAAGGAAATTCAAGTGTTCTGTTATTGTTAGCACCACCATTTATGTTAAAGTCACTACACTAAAACCATAGCAGTCCTTTTCTGTTTTGTGATGTGAAAT
Source organism: Aplodontia rufa (assembly GCA_004027875.1). Classification (NCBI taxonomy): domain Eukaryota; kingdom Metazoa; phylum Chordata; class Mammalia; order Rodentia; family Aplodontiidae; genus Aplodontia; species Aplodontia rufa. The sequence continues at coordinate 53,661 of PVKS010008509.1, read as the reverse complement.
ATAAAATCCTTCAGGTAAAAGCTAATTTGAGATTGCAGATCCTACTATTTAGTCCAAAAGTGACTATATGTGTCATTGATAATTAATTTTTTAAAAGTTTAGAAAATATCATGGAATTATAAACCTTCAGTTTATTGTCTGATTTCCATTCTCCATAAAATAGTCTTGTTTTCCTGAGATAAACATTCTAAAGTCTAAAATTTAAGGAGACCATGCTTTTTCTTTCTTTTTTTTAATTATTAGAAAGCCTCACATATTTACAATTGCATACCTTTCTTCTACATAAGCCAGTATGGGTGGGACGATTTTGATGTTAAGAACGCAGCTTTGCTTCACTAGTACAAAGCATCAGCATTGCAGTTTACATTTTGTTCCAGATGCGTGGAATAAAAGGACAAGTCACATCATTCACTCAAACCTCCAATTCCCCAAACTAATAGTGCTAGGAAAGAGAAGAAGGGAATAGACAGAGTTTGAACCTCACCCCAAAGGCTAATAGAAGATAGTGCTGTCAAACTCCTCCAAGCAAGAGATACCCTTAGCAACACTCAGCCCCCAAATCAAACCTAGGGACTCTTTAGGCGTTCTACTTCATTTGACCTTCACATCACCGTAGCACAAAAAAAGGAAGTAATGGTTCCTAAAATGGTTGGGAAATAGATGTAAAAGGTTTTGTGGATCAAAATCAACATCTTGAATTGTGAAGGGAAGAAAAATGTATCTGTCAGTACAGAAAACACAAAAAGAATAATCTTTATGGAATACGGCCTTGAATGTTAGCAAGTTTAGCTCACAGGTCTCTTGAGGTCTCCTTTATTTCTCCTCCTCATTCAACAGGGGCTCTAATTTGGGGTGTATTAAATGAGGGCCTCCAGTGGGCATCAGTAATGCTGTGGAGTGTGGCAGTGAGCAGCAAGGGGGAGCACACTGCAGCTTGTGATCCACACATGGAGAAAGAAACTCTAACCTGACTGCTTACAGATTGGTGAGAAGGAGAAAAAAACCCACCATCTATTGAGCTTTCTACCTAGGATCAGGAAATACAAAGCAATTAAAAGACATATGCAAACAAAAAAATGTACTCCAAAGAAAACAGAAAATTCAATTTTTGTATCAATAGAATTTGAGTGCAATATAAAGCCAAATATTACAAATTTAATATTTCTTTTTGCTAACTTAAAAATGTTTTGTAACATAAAAGTGAATGTTTAGTTTCTCATCACTTCTTCATTTTATTTTTCACTATGGGATACCATTACTATAACTCAAATGTCTATGTCTGTAACTTAAATCAATAATATATGAATTGCTGTTATGTGAGGATAAACACAAGACAGCAGTAGGTTATTAGTTTTAAGAGCTCCTTTTGAAAATTTATATCATCTATATGTATATTTGACAGATATTTTTCAAAAGCTGAACATTTGAAAATTCTAAAACTCTTTATTCATTATCACCTCATTTGTCACAATGATGCATTATTGAGAAAAAGCTAAAAAAGAATTTCTGAAGAATCAAAATAAACTTCATGAAATTTTAAAACTGGTGTCACCTGGTTCATGAAAATATTTCACATGTCTTTCTTCATTTATTTTTTCAAGTTGTCTTTGGTATATGAAATCAATTTTGATTAGAAGCATCATATTAAAATGATACTGATACCAGTAAACAGAGACAGCATTTTTATTTACCTAACAGCAGGCATTTGATGTTCCTGGGCCCTCATTATCTACCAGGCACTCTCCTAATACTCTCACTATACATTAGTATCTAATATCTGTTAGGATATGTATATTATCACTTTAAAGAAACAGAAAAAAAAGGGACAGAAAACAGGAGAGAGGTAGGGAGAGAGGAAGAGGAGATACAGGGAGAAAGGGATAGATAATTGAGACTTCCTGACACAATAACAAATGACAGGGCCCATGTCAACCTTAGTTTGCCTGTTTCGGAAGCACGTGTTTGCAAGAGTCCCATCATGTAGTAAAACACTTTCATACTCCATACCCTTTTTGAACAATAAATGAACTGAAGCACCAAAAAGACCTCTTATTGTGCTAGCAAGACGTAAAACTGATAGAATATAGGCCGATTTCTCTTCCCTTTTTATTATACTGCTTGTCGCTTAAGTCAGTTTTACTGCCTGTGGAGTATTGGTATTTCTGGCTCAAAATACCGGAACTGCTTATTTTCAATCATAATCTTCTAGTGCACAATAGTCATGACTTGGGAGAGATTACTGAAGAGTTGCTATTAGATTTTCTATTGCTGTTCTTAAGTAGCTTAAACCAGAAATCTATATACTCTTCTGAATGAAGACCCTATTTGACTTTATTTAAAAATATATTTCCCTTTAAAAAGAGGCCTTTGAGAAAAAATTCCAATGAAGCTTCACTCCCTCTATGGTATCTTTCCTAAGCCTGAGCCTAGTGTTCTATGGGTCTCTACATCTATTCTGGGTCCCTCTCATAGTTTCACAGTTGTCATACTGGGCTCCATTTAAGATTGTATCTTATAAAACATAGAAGAAAATGGTATTTCTTTCCTTGACAGAAGCAATTTTTTTCATTCATGGAAAATTTAAGAAGCTTTTCACTTTTTCCTATGGTATTCCTAATGGGGAAAGGTATTTCAATCGAATGTTTAGCCATGACAAAATGCCTGTTCATCTCAAAAACACAAAAACATGGAAAAAAATCAAGGAACCCATTGCCTTCACTTTGGAAAGTTCATAGTTCATTTTTTCCTTCCAATGAGGATGTAAGTAGAAATTATTATTATTTTTAACCATGTATTTGATGCACAGAGATTAACTGTCAAATTTACCAAGTATACTATTTCCTTTTGCAGATCTAATTTTGAGTTAAACTATTGTTGATTATAAAGAAATAAAGGTTTCTGACACTTACTAGTAATAAATCTGTAAAATACAAAATTCAAATGATGTTTAGGAGTCCAGACTATCATAAGGTTTACACTGAGATTTCTTATGTTTAGCCAAAAACTCATCACTAAACCTATTTGTAGATGCTGTGTGCAATCCTATGGAAATAGTTAAGTTCCTTTTGTTTTGAGTAGAAGTTCTTTTTCCACCAAATGTATGTAACTCTTCAAACAATTGATGCTAAAGCACACAATTTTTAAAAGAAATTTGTCCATGTAGGCAAAACGACAGGCAGAGATTCAAGAAACACTAAGAAAAGAATTCTTATCTTTCTTCAACCAAATGGGAAGAAATTGGAATATAGGAAAGACTGCTCTCATATATCTTTGCCTGAATAATACTTATGAGGACAGAACTGAAACGAAAAGTGTGTGCTTAAATAACTGTCTTGTTTGACTTTAGTTTACAATAATATACTAACATAATTGAATAATCCACTATGAAACTGTAAGTACTCTAAGCTAGTTTTATCAACTCTCTGCAATCTGTACAAGTCTTAGAACTACATAGACTTGCTCTTATCCCCATGCTACAGATGAGATAATTGGGACACCATAACCTGCCCCAGGTCAAGCGGCTGGCAAAGAGAGGAGGCATGATTTGTATCCAATCTGTGTCCATAGCAGTTACACACTCCACACTCTTCCCCTCTGTGTCTTATTTGACTTGTCTGAAAAATGTATTTCAGGCATTCATAGAGAGGTACATTGGCTAAAATATGTGACCTACACATTCAAGTTCCAAAAGAAAATTTAAATCAATATGTATATGTCTTTCTCTCCTGACTTCACCTTATATTGATGTGGGGTTATTTAGAAGTGATTAGATCTTGAAAACTACTGTTTGTTAAAAAAAAAAATCCTAAAATGTGAGGTATCCTAATGCCCATTAAACAAACAAGGAAAATAGTGACTTGACTTTAACAAGAGATTCTATTTACAAAAACAGTAAAAGACCAACATCAAAGTCACCATTAAATGGCTAGGCAGAGCACTTATAATGTTGAAAAAAAGCCCAAATTGAATTTCTGATATTGACATGTAATTATTTTCTGGGCATGCAAACAACTGTATGTTTAGATGGCGACTTCTGGCTAAATATGAGGAATCTCAATGCAAATTGTATGATAGTCTCACTCCTACTATTGATTTAAAGGTTGGACCTTTACACATTTATTCCTACTATTGCATTATACTGAAACTTTTGTTTAAATTATAAAAATGCCAGTTAAAACACAGGATGGCCAGCTGAATTTGAATTTCAAGTAAATAATGGATAGTGTTCTACATCAAGTATGTTCCACATACTGCAAGGGATATTATAATATTGAAATATTTGGGATATCATAGACTTAAGTTTTTTTCATTATTTCAAATTTAAACTTAGCTTGCCATTCTGTATTTTATTAGCAACTTTAATTTATTAAAATATGGGTATCTATGTATTTGTCAATCACACTAGTCAGATTAATTCTCAGTGTACTGACAGGAATGCATGTCAAAATAAAATTAAGGTAAATTTAGAATATTTTAGACAAACAGCTATGGGTTTCTTTAAAAATTCACAACTATTCTATCAAGACTATTCTTTAAATTTAGACAATTTTGTTTATTCCTGTACATATCTATGGATATAAAGATAAGATGAAATGTCTGGGCATTGTTTTATGAAGGTAAATCTTTAATAGTGATTTATTTCCATTTTTTCTTGTGAAATAACTTTCAGTTAAGGTTCAGAAAAAATAGTTTTTTCTGTAAGAGTTACTGATATTCAGTAAGTTCCTTATTTTTATATATAGCTACTGATTGTCATATCTATATTTCACTTTTACCAATCTCAAATTACTGCAAAACACAAATATACAAAGAATAGTTTTTCTCCCCGAGGGTAGATTGTAAATTGGGGTTAAGTAAATACTATTCTTCTTTGTGACTTCTTAAAGAAAGAAGCATATGAGGGCAGCTACAAAAAGGAGATTCCAGGCAGGACAGCAGTGGAAGCTGGCATTACCATTTTTTTACACCAGGAGGCACATGGTCCCCACAAACTTTTTCTTCTGTATTATTAAACACATGATATTTGTGATCCCCAAAGAAATTCAAACCCCTCAGATTATTACTAATAACATTCACATTTATATGATAAGAGAGTACTCAAAGCTAATTTTGGGGGGAAATAAAAAATGTCATATTTGAAATTTATAGATCTAAAACCTTCTGGAAAACAGAGCTTGTGCAACTATTTTATAGCAATGATTTCACTACACTAAGTAATGTTACAGAAAAGTATCTTTCCATATCTCCTTTTAAGATTAAATAGTAATAAAATCGAGATTGTCCTGAGAAAATTTAATGTTATGTTAAATATTTTAAAATCATAAAATTTCTGCTAAATACTTAAGGAATAACTTGCATTGCTTCTATAGACTTTCATTATTGAAATGGACAATTAAAAATTTTAATTTCTGCAAACCAATCCTGTACTGTATGCCAGCATCCCTGAGGTTCTGATGTCAGTGAGTCAGGATCTGGGTTGTCTGTCCTCATAGTCTGTGTTCTTAATCAAAATTCTGCACTATTCATGAAACCCACCATGTATTATGTATAAAAGCCAAATATTCCAGGAACTTTCCAATAATTTTCTGAGAGTATCTTCTTAATTTTGCAGTCTTTGCTCCCACCCAGCCCTTATCTCTGCCTGAGCTAAATGATATGGTCTGCCATGATTTCTCTCTTGGTTCCTTCTGGTTCCTTCTGTCTTCCATTTATCATATTAACTCCCAAAATTTCATTCACCTCTATGTTGCCCGTTTTCAGTTTCCAACTCAGAATCACATTCCTAGTTCTCAGGTAATCTTTCCCAGTAGTTTAAACTTTAAAGACAAAAAAAAAAAAAATCAGTGATTCCTAATCTGAGTTTTCCTCATATATTCTCCAACTTGCTTAATTGTACAGTTTTGCAATAAGCTATATAAACTAAGATGTGCGAAATACCCTTAATTATTTCTTTTCCATTATCTACTGTATTCAGCGAGCTTCTCCCTCCTATCATTCAAAATATGGTCCTAACATATGTCTCAATCCACTATCATTTATTCTCATTTATTTGAACAGCTTGTTTCATTTATTGAGTATCTACCATGTAGTAGGCCCTATAATATTTTATAACAACATTCTCAGATATTAGTAGTTCCTTTTTGAAGGTTAATAACCACAGAAATCAAGACAGTGGTAGTTAATCATACCTGCATAAAGACAGTGAAATTTTCACTGTGTGCCTAACTGCCCGTGACCTTCATAATACCAAGAAACTTGCACTGCATATACACATAGTGCATACATAGAGACACACTTTATTCATTTATGTAATTTATATTTATCCAATGTCATTTGTCTAAATTATAACAATGTATTGAAATTTTTGGGTCCCTATTCAAGATTTATTCTTCACTAAAATCACATTTTATCTACTTATCAGTAGCATTTATGCTAATTCATTAGCTATTAGTGTCCAATATCTTCTCTCCTACAACAGTATTTCTTTCCCTTTTTGTTTGCTCATTTTTTCTTCTTTTCATGGATTATAACATTTTCATAACATCACATACACATATTATAAGAACTTCACAGTTGCCTGAATATATCCTTATTGGCCTTTCAGATCAAGAAAGTCAGGTTGAGAACACTTGCACTGAACTGTTAAGTTGCTTAAGTTCAGAGTTTTGATTTTAAAGTATATCCACAGAACAAACATAAAAGACTTTACCACAGTATTTGAAGAATGAATAGAAACATGAGTAAATGCATGAATGAATCTTATAAAGATCAAAGTCATAGAAGATACTAAGATACATGATGCTGAAATTAGATTATAGTATGCATACGCCAAGGTTACCCTTAAGGATCCCTACCGCCTAGTGTTCGTGACTTCCCAACTTTCATGTGCCCCTATTTTTGAGCATAGGTCAGACCTGATACGTGTACCTAACCAATAGAATATAACAAAGGTGATAGAATATCATGCAAGACTCTACCTTGTTGCAGATGTACTCCAGAAACCAGCTCCCTAAATGGCTTTGTAGAAATAAGTAGTGCAGAATGCCTACCCAGCTAGCTGTGGAGGTAGGCGTCTAGGAGTTGTGTGCTTCTCCAGCTGACAGCCATCAAGAGGCTAGGACTCTAATCCTACAACTGCAAGCAAATTAATTCTACCAACAATCTAAATAATCTTGGGAGCCATTCTTCTTGGATTTAAGCCTCCAAACGAGCAAGCAGATCTCAGGTGTAGCTTGCAGAATCTTTAGCCCAGGACTTAACTAAGTAACACTGACTGCTGGTTTATGTCACTGTGAGGGATGCTATGGTTAAGGTCCCTTGGTTTGTGGTAATCTGTTAAGCAGCAATCAAAAACCAAGAGAAAATTAAAGAGATAGATAGGTCTAATATAGGTATAATCTAGATGGCTTCAATCTAATAAATATTGTATCTTTTGTAAGTTTGAGATGAAAATGGTTAATAGTAAGTTGGGAACTAAGATTTAGAAAGAAGATATCTAATAAAGGGAAGAACTTAAATGCTCATAGAATAAAAATGTAATCAAATTATGGATTTTTTTAATATTGCTGAGTTATTGGAACCTCATTTTTACCTTAAATTCAAATCAGTAGTACTGATTACCTTTTCTCTATAGTATTCTCTGAAGGACTGCAAATTCATTAACTCAGGACCTACAGTGTAGAATCACCCTGAACTGATTTCAAAAATCCCATCGAGGATACAAATAAAACAGATTACACTATGTGCTCTCTGAGAAATTTTATTTGAGTTTACATAATTTTCTCAACAAAAAATACTTATTCAGAAATTAAATCATGACTCACAAAATATTTAATACATTATGCAATATTATGACAAAATTAAATTTATATTAATTTTGAATTATATTGTGATTATTGATTTTTTTACCCTTCATGTAAGAAATGGAATTATTTAGGGTATTTTGAGTTTGGTTAACTTTTCTGGGATCTTTATTTTGCTAGCTAAATTTTATTTTTCCAAAATGACAGCTTGTCTCTCATACATTATCTTTTAAATGTTCACTTTTACTGAGCAAATGCATCTTGCATATTTAAGACTATAAGAAAGAATATTGTGTAATGTAAATTTGTACTTGATATAAATATACATATACATATACATTTAAACCAGTTTTCTCAATCCTGTGTCCAGTGATTCTTTTCAAACGTTATATCATTACAATGGAAAACTATAAACAAATTATTAAAATTGTGGAAATATATAGACAATTAAAAGAGGAAGTTAATACCCAATCCTGGAGATAATTAATGTTAATGTGGTACACTACCTCGTTGTAAATGTTGTTTATTTGGTTGCTTTTGTCATCATAGAACATTTAACTCGTCTTATGGTATTTTCCTGTATTTGGAAAATGCCGACTTACTCATTCAGTCAATAAATGTCACTGGCCCACCAAATGCAAGGCACTGCTATACATGAAACATGACCAGAAAACATGAGAAAATCATTCAAGTGAATAATGGAGGAGGCAAGTACGAATTAAATATTCATACATATAAAAACTTTTAAAATATATATCCATACATATTTTCTTCAAGGAAAAAACTTGAGTCTAAGGACTGATGGCTCCAGTGGAAAGGGCACAGACATGATTCCATATATTTAGATGTTACTCTCAACTTACAAGTACTGTTGACTAAAGCAAAGCACTTTCCCTTTATATGCCTATATAAAACAATGTTCTGTTGAATTGGGTCTCACTGAGTTCTAATCAAAAATCAAGAGCAAGCCAACAAAAGAAACTGAAAATTATTAAAAAAATGCAGAAACAGCTCTCTCATAAGTTGTTCATCCTACTAGCAAACAATTTAATCAACTCACTTATTATTCAGTTTCTCAAATTTCCTATTAAAAATAAAATTAGTGCCATATAACTTAAAATGTACTACCAGTGATAATTGCATGGAGTCATGCAGTGCAATTAAACATGTGTTCACAGAAGGTAGTTTCTCTATATAGCAAAAACATTAGCCCTGGAGTCAGCATGGCTTACCAATAACACCATCTAATTTACAGCGCTGGAGTGGGATCTTAAAAAACATAGCAAAACAACTACTAGAATACTTGGCTCACAAATAGACCTCAATAAATACTAACCAAAAATATCAGGTATCAAAACTATATTTAGTGAAAAATGATTCATAGAACTTAGTTTGGGTCAACTCAGTTGTGCATGACAGGAACATCTTTTACAAAGTAAATTTAATCTGTAATTTTGCACATGATTAGGCAGCAGAAAATCCTTTAAAATAACATTTAAAGACATAGCAAATATAAAATAACTATTCTTGTTTCTCACTGGGACAGGATTAAGACTTAATTCTGAATTAGTGGTAACAACTGTTCCTCATCTGATCATATAATTGGTTTTGTCTTCTTTTAAATTAGTGAAATTCTTTCCTCAGTCTACTTAATATTTTTTTAAAAATACAATCTTTAATTTAAAATCCCCTTACTATTCTCTTAAAATTAATGGTTTGTGATCATATTAATGAGTAAATGTTTTAAGGAAATATGGTTTCCTCCTACTTGGGAATGGAATAAATCTTTACCTGCAGTAGAAAAGAAAAAAAAAAGTGTAATAAAAATTATACATGTGTGCAACATTTGTAGGGCACATGGATAAATGCGTCCTATGATTTGAATGTTCCTAGACCATAAAGACAGCAGATATTTGGATACCACAGGGATACCAGCCTTGCCATTTTTTAAAGATCTCTTGTGTGTCTTAGAAATAGCAATTCTGAGTTTGTGGTTAATGCTTTCAATAATAAATTCCAGAAAAATATTTTGAAAGACATTATTTTACCTCAAAGATCTTTAATGAAGTCAATAGTCAATTTCTGTTCATTTTACACATATGTATTTGAAAATATTTGCCTTGTTTTACCTTCCCCAGTTTAAACAAGCTTAAATACATAGATATGCACATTATTAACAAAAAACGTGCCTACACATTTGTATAATAAATCATATCTTTGGATGAAAAAAGCAAGGAAGAAGAAAAAATGGATGATCTCATGCATTACATATATTGATTCTTTTTTACTTTATTACCAATTTTCCACTATATTTTAGAATTTTTAGCTCTATATCTTAGAAAATGTAAAACATTCAAACAAATCAGAGACTAAAGTATAATAACCACTCAAATAACTATCACTCACCTTCAATAAATACTAATGTTTCATTGATTAATTCAGCCTTACTGTTACTATTATTATTACGATTATTATTATTGCTAAAGGAGTATTAAAACAAATTATAAACATCACAATTTTTTCTATATATATTTCATAATCTACCACAACTAGTGAAGAATTCCTTTTGACAAAAGCACAGCTCTATCATTTCTAGCTAAATAATAAATTTTAACATTTAAACCCAGCCATATTGATATTATCTGCAATTGTCTCCAAAAACTGTTTTTACAACACTGCAAAAATACACAAACCAAATTCTTGGTTTCTAGGGTACCAACTCATTCAGTAATATTGAAAGCAAGTTCTTCCTTGCAATTTCTATAAAAACTGTATGTCATGTTAAATACTAATTGAAATAAAATTCTTTACCATAATTTCTTAAAAATGCTTTATTAAAAAGCAATTCCTTTTGTTTATCATTTTCATATCCATACATAGTAATACAGATTAGGAGAGAGAGTAAAATGGCTTAGGTAGTCAGGACAATGGGCCCCAGCTCCACACCTAGGAGTTTGCCTAATTAGATTACTGGCATGCTTAGGGCTTTCAAAAGAAAAAGACCTTGAGGTTCCCCTGTGCAGCAGGAAAACTTGAGAAGTGGGGGTGAACGCAGATGGGAACTAGGAAAGATTTGCTACCTGTTTTCCACAGATTTTAATCAATGATTTTGGTGCTTAGTTTCAATGCCTATTTTACAAGGAGTTTAGCCAATGATATTTGAGCTTTTCTCAATGCCTGCTTTACATGAACCTTAATCAAGGCTCATACCACCAACCAATACAAACCCTGGCCTAAGGCACAGAAGACAGTCTCCTGCTTCTACGTACCCCTCCATACTGCAGAGACTGTACTCTCCTTAAATAAATCCTACTTCTTTTACTCTCCCCTTCAGTGATTGTCCAAGGATTTTGTTCTTCAAATTTGCAAGACAAGAACCCAGAAGAAGATTGGGGCCAAATTCCCAGGGTGTACTTCCACACCAAGGGCTGCAAAGTACCACTCAATAGTAGTGGAGAAAAATACAGGTCTTGATGGGTAGCTGCTAATGCTATTTGGGATGCAGAGACCTGCAACCAATCCAAATTCCCAGTTTTAACTGGGAATAGCTGCAAACATTAGAAACAGGCTATTTTGACCACAGTCAGCCCAAATTCCTTTTGCCAGTGGCAGCAAAGAATCTGGCCTCATCTCAAACCCCCCACATCAACAGTACCTTTTATTACAATGCTATATAATTACTTTAGCAACAAACACAATTATAATTTACTCAATTTCTTGTGAAAATAACTTTAAAATATTATTATATGCTGATTTTCTTCTTTTCCACACCCATTTACCTACCCTAATCTTTTCTGTATCCCTCACAGATCAGTTGTATATTCATTACTTAGATAAGGATGAGACAGAATGAGGAACAGGAATAAAGCATTTAGTTATTTTGCAAAGTCCTAAAACTATTGTGAGATTATTACTTTTTGGTTGCTTCTGGGGCCTAAATAAGTAAGTAGTTAGATAAATAAATAATTGTGTCTTGGAGGGAAGATATCAAAAAAGACAGTGGGGATCCCAAAGCTAGACATTCAATACAACCACTTACTCTGGCTGAGAAGAGGAAAGAGGAAAGGAAAAAAAGAGAAAAGAGAGATTCTGTCCCATAGGGGTTGGGGGTTGGGCAGGAGTCAAGAGAAACCTAGAGAAGTAAATAAAAGAACCCTGAGGGGAGATTAGGAGGAGGACTCCAGGAAGGCAGGAAGGTTCTACAGAGTGAGTGGGCTTTCCTATACATGTGAGCACTGAATCTGTAGACATCCTCACAGAAACTTCTTTTCACTCCCATGGAAAGATGGCTTCAGCAGCATTCCTGAAGAGGCCAGGAAGACTGGAACAAAGGCAGTATCATTTGAAACCCATATGGACAAAATGAGAGAATTTATGTACAAGTTGACAGATGGCACAAGGGTCTAAATGTTGCAGTTACTTTTGAATGATATTGAAATTCTGAAAATAAGCGAGAAAAAAGTGAAATTTCTGCTGTACCAATGTAATGAGCATTGTTTTTTAAAAAAAGGAAAGGCAAAATGAAAACTGTGTTCTCAACACATGCAAATTAATGGCATCAGAGCTGAATCTGATACAATAAAGACTATCCTAAATAAAATACTTACATAACACACACACTTTTGTCTATCTGTGGCTCATTTATCTTTTAATTTGAATCTTGTGTTAGTCACCTTTGTATTTATTGTGATGAAATACTAGAGACAATCAACTTATGAAGGTGAAAGGTTGAATTTGACCTATGATTCATAGATTTCAATCCTCAGGTCTGTGATGAGGCAGCAAGTCATGGTGGGAAGGATTTGGCAGAGCAAAGCTTCTTACCTTATGGAGGCTGGGAAGTAAAATGGAGAGAGCAAAGAGCTAGGATTCCAAAATTCCTAATAAGGACAAATCCCTAATAATCTAACCTTCTAACTAGATCTAACCTTGTATTGGTTTGGATGAAAGGTTCCCCCGCCAAAGCTCAATATATGAGACAGTGAAAAAAGATAGAAGAGTGAAATGATTGGGTTGTGAGAGCCTTAACCCAATCAACGAGTTAATCTCCTGGCAGGAAATACTTGGGTGGTAACTATAGGCTGGTAGGGTGTGGCTAGAGGAGGTGGGTAATTGGGAGCATGCCTTTAGGGCATATATTTTGTATCTGGTGTGGAGTTTCTCTCTCTGCTTGGTGATATGATGCCTTGACCTGCTTCCCTCTGCCATACTTTTCTTCCATGATATTCAGCCTCACCTCAAGCCACAAGGTATGGAGCCAGCCTTCTATGGACTAAGACCTCTGAAACCATGAGCCCTCAAAATAAACTCTTCCTCCTCAAATTATTCTTGTGGTGGGACCAAAATACTGACTAAAACATAAGTTTTTTGGAATCCTTGCTACTACTAACCTGACCACATGGTTTAGAAGTTTTTGGACCTTTGTAGGATTTGTGGAAGGAATGTTGTGAAGCTTAGCAAGGCAAGCTGGAAAGTTGTAGAATGTTCTAAGTGGTCCTTGATGGGCAATTCTGGTAAAAATTCAAAAGACTAGAATGCCATAAGACTGCAAAGTAAGGACAGGGCTCAGGAAGTTTCACAGGAAAAAGAGGACACTATTAGAAGTTAGAATGGACATCATTCTTGTTATGTTATGGCTAAGAAGTTGTCTGGATTTTGTCTATGTCCTTAGACTTTCTGTGAGCCTGATTTTAAAGGCAATGGACTTCTTAGTCTGGCAGTGAGCGAGTGCTCAAGCGGCTGAGGCTTGGAGAGTGCCAGAGTGCACAGCAGCCACTTGGCTGAACCTCCACTGAAAGAGAGTGCACAGCAGTTTAACCATGCAGCCATGACAGGCTCCACTTTGACTTGTATTTGGAGTGGGCCTAAGATTCAGTTTACTAAGAACAAAGAACATTTCATACCACCAGATGAACGGATCCTTAGCAAAAGCCAATCAGGAGCTGACAAGCCAATACCTAACATTCCAGGAACATACCAAACTATATATGGTAGAAGTTTGGGACAGAGGGTACAATGACTAATAGGAATATACCATGTATGTTAGAAGATCAACCAATCATGTATCCTGCTATGTTTGAATTTCCTGCTTCACCATGAAACCCTATAAAAATCCTGCTGTACTAGGGCTCTGGGCTCTCTCCCTAGATCTGCTGTGTTGGAGGGAGTTTGCATTAAACGACCCTTGTGTGTTTGTATCATATTCAGCTCCTTGGTGGTATTTGGGGACTAGAGATCTGGACATAACAGCAGAAGAAATGTCTAAGCACCATACCATTCAGGCAGTGGTATGTGTATCACTGGCAGTTTTTAGCCAAGTTTATGGTGATATTCAGGATCAAAAAGCAGAGAAGAAAGATTTAAAAACTTGTGCTTGAAAAATGAGAGTAAAACTGGAGCTAAAGAAGTTGCAGTTGTTAAAGATATTACTGCCCCTAAAGAAATTCGAAAGACTTTACCCAGAGGCCAAAAGAAAGGTGACTTTAGGGCATCTCAGGAATTGGTAAGGCATCCTTCTCAGGCTCAAGGGAATAAAAATTCCTTTGAAAAAAACCAGTGGGACACCATGCTTCCACAGGGCAGCCTAGAAAGGTTTTTCAATGTGTGCAGCCACCCAGGCGCTCAGAGCCTTGGTCCCTGGACACTTGGCTACTGCTCTAGATGGCAGCACACCTTGGCAGCAACCATGTGGTGCTGGTTCTAAAGGATTGCACAGTGCTGGAGTTAGGAAGTCATGGGAATTTCCACCAGGATATCAAAGGAAGTCCTGGGAGTCCAGGTAAAGTGCCTCAGGGAAGGACTCCATGTGGGCAGCCCTTGGGAAGGCAGTGCATTGAGATGTGAGGAGGAAGCTGAAGCTCCAATGGAGACTCCTAAGATTAATAAATGCCAGGACCATCAATCACTGGCCAAGGAAAACTGTGGGAATCTAGCAGAGAACGCCAAGGAAGAGGCCATGGGGACTACAACCAGCAAGGTCATAGGAGTGGAGCTACACAAGCCTCTTGGACAGAACATCATGATGCCAAGTGCTCCAGATGCAGGACTTGTTTGCACACCTAGATTTTGATCTTGCTTTGGTCCCATCCCTTCTTTCTGTGCCCTATTTTTTCTGAATGGAAATGTTTATTATGTGGCTTTATATATTGGGCATATATAACTCAATTTGATATTTTTACAGGAGCTCACACTGACAATTTGCCTTGAAAATCTTGGAAATGTTAAGACTATAAGGACTCCTGAAAATTATCTAAATATATGTTTGCATTGTGAGATTATCATGAGCTTTTGAGGGGCAGGGGCAGTGGCTGGGTGGTTATAGCTCTTGCCTGGCATGAGCAAGGACACAGGTTTAAACCACAAAACACAATGAAGTGTTGAAGCAATGAATGCCCCTTGAAAAGCTAAATGAAATTAATTTTCTCTCTGTCTCTGTTTCTCTCTCACTATATCTCTCTCTCTTTAAAAAAAAAAAGAAAGAAACTGGATATATGAGATGGTCCAAAAAGGCTGAAAGGTGAAACAATTGGGTTATAAGAGGCTTAACCAATCAGTGAATTAATTAGAGATTAATTGGGTGGTAACTGAAGGCTTGTAGAATGTGGCTGGAGGAGGTGGGTCATTAGGGTGTACTTTGAGGTTATACATTTTGTATCTGGAGTGGAATCTCTCTGGTTCCTACAGCCATGCCTTGACTTGCTTCCCTCTGCCACCCTCTTCCACCATATGTCCTACCTCACCTTGAGCCTCAAGAAATGCAGTCTGACATCTATGGACTAAGACCTCTGAAACCATGAGCCTTCAAAATAATTTTTTCCTCCTAAAATTGTTCTTATCAGGTCTTTTTAGGCATAGCTGTAAAAAGCTTAGTAAAAACAAACCTCTAAAAGGTTCCACCTTCTCACAAGTGTGGCATGGGCTGGGGTCTAAGACTTCTACACGTGAACTTTGAGGGACAATTCATGTCTGAACTTTAGCACATGTAAAACCTTCTGTGACTTATCTCTAAAAACATTAAAAGTAGATATAACATAAAAGGTGTGCTTAAAACATAAAACTATAAAATAGGAAATAAAGCAGAATATTGTATATATGGGTACAATAGCATATATGTATGAATTGTGGAAGTGTGTATATTCTGAAGTAGGAACCTAAACTAAAGTCCAAAGTTTCCAAAATTTCTACTGCATGAAACCGATAGCACTAATATCTCTGGGGAAAAAATGTTACTGAAAATAGTTACTATAGAATTTAGTGCTACTATTTGATGATTTTTAAGTGAGAAACATTATATTTGGGGAAAAATAAAGATCCTTACAGGTAGAATATATATTAGTTAGTAATGCTTCAGTTAATACAGACAATAATAAGATAATAGGTTTGTTTGTTGTTGCCATTTTTTTTTTTTTTTTGCTTGCTTGCTATAAAATACGGCTCTTCAAAAATCATTAGACCAAACCTGGAGTGGTGGCTCAGCGGTTGGAGCTTGCCTGGCATGCACAAGGATCTGGGCTCAAACCCCAGAACCATGTATACAACTAAAGAAGGAATCAAAGGCCAGATGAAAAAAAAATTCTCTGTTTCTCTCTCTCTCTCTATCTCTCTAAAAAAATATATATATTATCAGACTGCAGACAACTACATAGCACAAGGTAAACAGTTGAGGTCTACAAACCCAGATGATTGCTGTTGATCATTACTGTATCAATTCCACTGCACCCTGCTTCCCAAATTCCTCAAAATGAGGAATTTGCAAAATTTTAAAATATCATAATAATGTTTAGTTTAAATCTCTTAATGTTTTAAGCTGTTCTTATGAATTTGCTCTTGACATTGACACGGGAGATTACATTTTAAGTCCTATGAAATGTCCAAGGAGCAATTAGCTACCAATAGCCCTCAAGGCTTCTCATTTCCCTATCTTGCTCTTCTTATTTCTCAATAAGTAATAAGGACTGTGTTTTTACCAAGAAACCCTACTTTTTCTGGCTTAACAACATTTCATGGATCATTATTATCCTGAGTGAAGTCACTGTGTTAGGCTGCATGTTGGAGTATGAAAGGTTGTGTCATTCCTTGGAACTCTTTTTCCATATGACTACGTTGGTAAAAATTCTGGGACTTCTTAAAGCAGGCTTGAAAGGTGTGTGTGTGTGTATGTATAATTTTTTTTTCTGTAGTTTTAGAATCTCTTCTGTCTTCTCCCATTTGGCACCTGCCCTAGTGCTATTGCCCAAGTCTAAGAAGTCATTGAGTAACTATGCATTTTGGATATCATTCTAGCCAAGGGCAATTTAGCTTAAGCATACCTTAAAAGCTAGGCAAAATGTTCTCTCTCTTTCTTTCTTTTTCTGTTTTGAAAACTCAAATGTGGGCTTCCTTTTATGTGCATTTAGAATAAAACAGAAGAAAATTGAACACTGTCACTAGTCTAAAACACAACTTGTCTGTTCATTGGTCCAGATCAATTCACCAACCACCAACAAAGTTCTAATTTTGTCTCATTCTTACTAATTTTTTCTTCCATGATCATATACTCTTTTTAATCACTTCAGGAAAAAATGACAGCTAGTCTGTGCTGTGGTCTGTTTAAAATATCCCAACTGTCTTGACAAATAAGTGAACTGAAATAGAATGAAATTTAAAATTACCACATATTTTAGCAATAAATTTCCTATAAAACATTCATATATTTGTCTTGAATTTATGCTATACCACATGAACTACAGTTTTCGTAAAAATATATATTTAAATGAGCATTTTATTTAAGCCTAAGTTGTACTTTTCTCAAAATCTGTCTCTAGCATATACTATTATGGGAGTCAAATCACAATCATCAATTTCATTTATGCATGTAGATTGCTGCTGATGAATATATATAACATGATTTTGCTATTTTTAACTAAGAATACTTCTCAGTTGGCTCTGGCTGACCAAAGACACGTAATTTTATGGCAAACAAAATCTATAAATGTAACTATCATATTGTCCATCACATTAATCAATCCTAAAACCTGCTGTCACTTTCTAGTTGAATATTTTTTAATTTCTAATTCAATTGGTTAACTAAAAAATCATCAAGAGGTTCAGCGTCTTCTGAAACCCACTGATTAAACTCACTGGACTCTTTTAGCCTGCATATATATCTAAAATACCTCATTCTGCTAAAGAGAGAGAGGGAAAAAAAGAACAGTGTTTTAGGTATGGCAAATCCTCTACCTGGAATAACAATTATAAATATTTTCTATGAAATAGTTTTGGTAATTTATTTAGATAAGTCCTAAAGCATTTTATGCCTGTTTTCTGTCTTCGTTTTCACTGAAAGAGAAGATCCAACAAATCCCACATTCTTGCTTAAAAGGCAGTGAAGAACTGCTGTTGAGACTATGTAGCTTATTTTTAATAACAGATGTTTCAAAGCTGGAGAGAGGAAGTTGCAGACTGGGAAAACAGATCAACAGAAGTTGCTATAATTTCTACCTACCTAAAACTCTCTAAGCAAGTCTAAAAATGGTTAGCTTAATAGAACCACTTAGATTCATTAATGTTTAGACTGATGAGTGTTGAGAAATATAGAGTACATGTCAGGTTCTCCTAAATTCAAAGTGATAAGAAGTTGCCTCTGGCCATAGCCTGCGTTCAGTTTATAAATTCAAAAGAGGCACTTGTGATTTCAATATATAAACAAGATATAGGACATGAAGGACCAAGATTCAGAGCCTGCATGGATTTTATTTAGATCCTTCTCAAAGATTTCCTGGAATATGGGGGAAACTCCACAAATGTAATTTCACATGTATAACATTTACTTATGAGAAAACAGTCACAGATCAGAGCCCTGCTGAGGTGGTGGTATGATTAAGGTGGGTGGAAGACACCAGGAGAAGCACAACCACAGATTTCTTCCCTCCCTGGATAGAAAGACAACTTAGAATCTGGAAGTAAGAGAAGACCATAGCTGGATTACAACAATGAAACTAGTTATGAAAACCCTTTTGTGCTCTTTACCTCCTCTTGATATTCCTACTTCAATCGCATAAATGCCAGGGGCACTTTAAAGTCTGAAGCAGTGGGAGCTAAAAAACTAGAAAATTAGGGAAAAATCACCATTACCTCATTTCCCACTTCAGGCAACCAGTTTGAAGCAGATTAAGGATGAATTTTAAAAGTGAAAAAAAAAAAGTAAAAGAAAAAAGAAATATGATTTTTTTCTTTTTCTAAGACCAGTTTCAGTTTTGTGCGAAAATTGGAAAAAAAAAAGATTATAGCTATTTCTCATATAGTCCCTGCCTGCAAACATGTATACCACTGCCCCCTGCCCACTATCCACATCATTCACTAGGAAAAAATTTTAATTTAAATGAGATAGAAACTGTTCTCATTACCCTGGATTACTTTACTGAACATTATACTTTTGAACTGGTATCTTATTTTTTTAATAAAAGTGAACAAACTACTCAGTGAGGCAGATCTCTCTCTCTCTCTCTCTCTCTCTCTATATATATATATATATATCAATAACAGTGTAACCTTTGCCCACGATTTCCTCCATAGGAAACATTGCTCTTGTTTTGAATGAGAAATGATCCCTCAGGCAGGATGTGGATCTGTGGAGAAGACAGATTCTGGCAGAATACGTAGCAGAATACATATTTCTCACCATCCTAAACTAATGCAAAACTCAAGTAGAGAAGAAAAAAGCAAAACAATTGACTTGATTATTAACACTCATTTTAATAGCATTTAACATTTTTCCTCTAAAGTGTTCATTGGAAAATATCATTGCATAAGACAATATATGCATATATGCACACACATATATTATTGTTCTTTGACTATATTCTACTTAATAGTATTTTATCATGTAACATTTTGGTATCAGTATATCTTGAAACTAATGTCTTCATTCAAAGATACTTGTGTCATTTTTCTTCTTTTTTAATGGTTCATAAAATAAAGATGAATCATACAATTTAACAGCCAGTATATCCAGCACAGTACCCTTGATCTATTTCAATGAATAACAATAATAAAGCTAGTAGAGAACGACTGTCAATTTCCCAGTACCCCAGGATCACTGTCATAATCTCCAGTGCACACAACCAAAACAGAGCGAATGCCAAGCAGTCAAAATGTTGAAAAGGACTCACCAGAGTTGGGGTCGGAGTTGCCATCTGCCTCGGTCCTCTTGTCCGGAGAAGCCTGGTCGTAGAATTCGTCCTGTGGCTGAACCAGAGGAAGAGGGTGTGAGATCAGGGTTCCACTACCCACCGGCTCGTGGTCTCCAAGACCACTGTCACTGCAGCTTTCTTGGGAGCCGTCGGGGAGGTGAAAGGTAACACGGCGCTGCGACTACAAAGAAGACCACAGGACATGCCGATTAACACTCCTCCCAGACAAAGCGTTTTACGTGCAGTGGAACACAAAATCAAAAACTTTCAACAAATGACACAGTGTAAAATCAAAATAAGACTAGGAGCAACTCTAAGAATATGCATTCATTATTTGCCATTTAGTAGGTAATATCTATCAGGCATAATACGAAAAAAAATTTCAATCTTGTATGATTCAATAGCATAAAACAAATGCAATGCCTTTAAAAAATCATAACAAGAAAGGCATAATAGAATCCTCATACCAGTCAACAGAATTGTAGAAAACATCTAAATAAGAAGAAATATGCAAATACATTTTATGAATAGATCTGAATAAATGCATAGATAATGCAGCATTCCATTTCTTTTGAATGATCAGGCACTGTGCTTACTTGAAGGTTTTACAGCAATTTTTGCAATCAATATATTTCCTGCACTATTACCTGCTGTTTTTAATGGGAAATTTTTATATTTGCTTCTAAACCAGTACTGGAACAATAAATTAAAATTATTTTAAATAACCAAGTTCTCTGAAGTTGCAATTAGTATTGTACTTTTATAAAAAGGGAAAGGAAAGACTTAGAGATTGAATGAGTAAATCATTATTGCCTTTTGGCCCAGATATTTCTACCAGTCTTTGGTTACATAATATTTCAGTTGAAAGTTGTTTGGAATACTACTTTAGCACCTATTTGCACAATATCATTCTCAGAAGTACACTCAAGTGTTCATATAGTTACTTCAATAAATGTTACTATTTTAATAAAATAAAATTGTGCATTTCAGCACAGATCACAGTTTAGTTCTCTTAGTACTCTTAGAAAGTGCTTTTTTAGTTGATGTAATCTGTGAGATATGAGAATATTCACAGCAAAATGGGATTAAAAACTTAGGCCTTAGGGAATTACATGAGTGTAGTAAATTTTCAGCATGCTACTGAGCTTAATTTTCATCCTGCTTTAACAGCCAAAGACCTTTCAATATCACACCCCATGTGACCTCTTTTATTCAGATATAATGAAATTTGAATATAGAAAAAAATATGTGACATATAAATACATAATGTATAATATTTTGTGGTACCTAATGTTTGTATTTTTCAAAAGTCTATTTACAGATTGTATTCATCTCAAAAAATAGAAGAATGCAGTGAGAAGCAAATGCAATAGAGAGATATACTTCAACTCCATAAATGTGGTTTTATAGACTGACGATACAGCAGAGCCTATTTTCTATGAGTCACTGGTTCAAATCCAGCTCAGAGTCATAATGGAGAAGAGCTGATACCACTTTATTGCTGTTCAATGACCTGTGTGAAATGAGTTGATAGTTCAGTACATTTTTAATGAACTGATTCCAACATCACATAAACTATAATCATAAATGGTACTAATTGCATCCATTGTAGCACATTTCACCTTCATGCACAGCTATCTTATGAGCATCCTTCCCCTCACAGAGGTTTTAACACGTGCCTAGGTGAGTGCTATAGAAAAGGCAAGACAAACAGGAATGCTAATACTAGAGGTATATTTTCCTTGCATAAGGAAGGTCACACTACCATTTTTTTGTACTGTAGTATTTCTATTCTCATATATATTTAACCCTCTAGGAATAACCAGTATTTTCAGTTTATATTTCAATATGCTCTTAATCTCTCAGTACTTTTTAAAAATAAAGTCAATATTAAGGAATATGACCAGATTGTCCATTGCACATGACTGTCAAACATGGATTTTCAAGTGACTGTCCTACCAACAAGTCCACAGATTTTAAAGTAACTCTGTTTTTATCACTTTAGGAATTTCTCTTAGACATAACTCAGCCAAGTGAAAAAGAGGCAAAATATAAGAAAAAACTAATGGAACAAATGATTCTGTGATATTTAAAAATTGTTTCTAGAAGTTTCATAAACTATTAAGAATTGTTACAGAAAAAAATGCATTAATGACATTTTTAGAAAATTATTAATGCTGCTTCAATTACAGTTCCTTTATCCTAACAAATGTCCAAGTGAGCAACTGCAGTTATGCATTAATCCAGCAGTTCTTGCAGTATGTCCATTAGAACAATTATTTATTAAGCATTTACTATATGCCTGATACTATGATTACATTGAGAATACAAAGTGGAACATATTTTCTAAAATTACTTCAAACACTCTTTGTTAGACTCTATCTCCCATATCTTATAGTATGATATTTCCTTAACATTTTAAAAGTGAGAATTTAAAAATTATGTTTTTGTATAACTTATTTCCAAGGAGACTGTAAATTAGAGTGATATAATGTTTAAACTACTGTGGCTTATGAAAATATTTCTTAATTAATTTGAGGCAAAGATGTTTTGGACTTAATTGGCAGAATTGTGCACAAATTTAACTGCCTGATGAGAGGTGGGGGTGGTGATGCATATGGACTGAGAATTGATGTTTAAATCTTACAGTATGAAGCAAATTGATCAAGCAAATTCATCGTTAATTTATCATGACGATGATGGATGTATGTAGAATGTCTGAACTATCAAGGCAGATGTATGGAGAGGATCTGAATAAATTGAACTGCAGACAATTAGGAAGAGTGAAGAGTTAGGAGGCAGAGTGTCTGTGGGTGAAGGTCAAGATCACCTGTTCAGACTGGGCTGAAGAGAACCCAGGTAGAAGTCAGAACTAGACCAGCTGGCTTGCAGCCCTTGCTCAGCAGAGGCTGGCCCAGTTCAGTAAGCTTTATCTTGAATTAGTCCCTGGCTTTGAAAAAAGGAGAAATAGTGTCTTTGGTGTTAAGGATCAAAAAAGATAAAATAAGCAGTATTCCTGATATACTGTACATACTCAATGGACGGTAGCTATAATTCTTTAAAGCTACATCCTTTTAAACCTCTGGACCTATCAATATTTGGCCTGTTTTAAAGATATGATTTTTTCACACCAAAAAAACAATCCATTGCTCTTTTAGAAGAGAAATATGAGAAGCACTGAATTTTGGAGTGCTTCACAAAGGACCTCTAGATCTGGTCAGCTCAGCACCCTCTCTGAGGTGAAGCTGCTCTTTGGTGGGAATGATAGGTAGGGAAGAGAATCTAGAATTCATGGTTCCTCCTTAGAGCAAGAGAAGATTTTCCCAATATCATTTCAGAAAACCTAAAATTGTTTCTAGATTCGTAGAGAAGGAGCCACTTTTATTTGCTGCCTCTGAGAATGTGGGTTCCTGGCTTGCCCTTGCAGAAATATGCCCAGTCTAGGTTATAAGTCAAACCCTCCCTGCTGACCAGGGATAATGCATGCTCAGGAGACTACTTTAGACTTTCTAGAATATGGGCACTTATATTTTGTTTTCCTAAGTCTATATCTTACCCATTAAATTTTCTTCCATAGTAATAATAATAACCATTATTATTATCTTTATCATTATTATTATTAAATATTGGCTTTCTGGTTAGTGGTTTAATGTCACATGTGTTGACCTGA
Organism: Aplodontia rufa; assembly: GCA_004027875.1. Lineage (NCBI taxonomy): Eukaryota > Metazoa > Chordata > Mammalia > Rodentia > Aplodontiidae > Aplodontia > Aplodontia rufa. The sequence continues at coordinate 30,019 of PVKS010008509.1, read as the reverse complement.
TTTATTACTTATAGGTTAGTTCTAGGTCACTAGCTTCTGAGGAAGCATGAGATGGAAAAAGTAAAATAAAAAAATAACTATTAAGGCTGCTTCTCATTATTTTCTCTCAGGGCTGCTGCTATGAATTCTGACCATTTACACGTTTTTAATTTATTACAGGCTACATCAGCATAAAGTGCCACGGATACATGTATTAGTATGTCCATAATTGATTAAGACTGAAGGTCCACACTGGTTTTATGTGAGAATCACCACCAAGATCCTATACAAGACATTTCTCTTGCAGAAAATAGAAAATTTAAGATGCCTAGGGAAGTTAGACTTGCAATGGACACTGGCCTTCAAGAGTCACAGAAAGGCTGAATCACCTAAGAAATCTCCATTATTACTTGATTACTTGAGTGTTTCTCTTTTGTATTTCTTACTGGTATAGAACAGCATTTATCAATTAAGTGCACAATTCAATCCTAGCATGTAGAGGAATTTCCATGTGCAAGATTTGCTGGTAATGTTCATTGTTTCTATGCATAAAATAGTAAAAAGTTAGAAAAAAGAGAGAAATGCTTAATTGATCATTAATAAATTATGTAACAGGATATAATTGAATATTACAAAATATTTATAATTGTTAATATTGGTTGATATGAATAATATTGATAAGCAAATGTTAAGTTTAAAAATCAGGTTAGTAAATGTTTTGCTTAGTTGAATTACAGTTGTGTTAATGTATCTTTTAGCATGAATATACATAAACTGATTTCTAACTATGCATGTACCAAGTTTAAAGTAGTATTGTTTGAGCCAGGCATGGTGGCACACAATTATAATTATTATAAGGAGGGAGGCTGAGGCAGGAGAATCACAAGATTAAGACTAGGTTGGGCAATTTAGTAAGACTCTATCTCAAAATTTAAAAAAATTACAAGGGCTCATGATGGAGCTCAGTGGTAGAGCACCCTTAAATTTAACATTTAGTACTGCAAAGGAAAGCAGTAAAGAGAAGAGAAAGAGAGAGTGGGCAGGGGAAGAGAGAGGGAGAGAAATAGTACTGTTTATCAATATGACATTTTAATTATTATTTTGGCCATGCTAAAATTTCTTTTTTTTTTTTACTTTAGTGGCCCTATTTATTTATTTATTATTTGGTCAATATAATCATACATATTGGAGGGAATTGTTGTAACATATTCATGAATATATGAATATCGACGTAATGAGATAGTAAGTTAAGGCCGATTCTAGTCCAGCGTCTACCCATCCTTCATCCATTCCCCAAACTTGTTTCTCCTCTGTAATCCCCCCACACACTAAAAATTACCTTTATGTTATCAGCCATTTTCTAATTTTAGTTATTTATTTTTATTATTTTGAGTAAATTAGACCTAATTTAAAAAAATAGAAAAGTCTGGCATATACTGTCCCTTGAGTTTAGAAAAGCCAAGTCTCATCTCTGCTATTCTAACTTCCACTCTTTACTTTCTTTATTTGGCTTTTTAAAACTGTAATAAAAGATCTTGTCTTTTCTTCAAATAACACAGTAACAACACTAATCCAGTACTAGAGCTAATTATTAAAAATCCAGTAAATAAGATATCCAATTAATGATTAATATTGAAAGTATGTTTCTTTTTAAAAATTAATAATCGATGTTAGAGAAACACAAAAAATGTACTTTGGAATTTTTAAGTGTGACTTTATTTGTAGAAAATTATTCAAATATTTTTTCAAAGAAATATTATCTCTAGTTCTGCTTCGTTATTATAACAAAGTTTAACAAATAATATAGCATCTTATAGCTAATTCTAAATCAACACACACACACACACACACACACATACACATGCCATTCACATGAAGTAAACAAACTAGTGTTGAAATTCTATAATGAACTTGTTTTACTTTGTATCAGCAAATCCAATGAAGATTTACTTTTTCTTTATTTGAAATAATATTTTCATACAAACACATGTATGTAAATATATTATCACAGTGTCAAAATAAATAATTGCAGAGGATTAAAAATTATGAAGACTGCAAGCTACATGTTAATACAAATATTCTTATATTAATTAAAAATATTTTGATCTTTATTTTTAAAAGAACATGTTTGAATTGATATTCTTGCAGCCCAATGTAAGTAACATTAATACACAGGTATTTTTTCATTCACATTTGAAAGATGAGTATTCAAGTGGTAAATTGAGTGAAATTTTTGATTTCTGATTTAGCAAAGCAATTAGTGTCTATAACTAAATATGTGCACACTATTGAGAATAAGGAATACTTTTAAAGCATAAAATTGTGAAGACTCTTCTAGAGGTGATAAATGATATATGCTGAATACAGAACTCCTTTATGAGTCATTTTATTATTTGTATCTAGTACGCTGAGTTAATTTTCTATGTTTTGGGGGAAACATTTGGGTTAAAATTATTCCACTAATGTAGAACTTAATGTCTCTTTTTAAGATGAAAATTATTTAAAGATTTAATATTTTATTTTAAACTATAACCTTTTTTCAGATGATGAAATAAAGTAAAATGACTTGTCTTTATAGGTGTGACAAGGGATCAAACTAAAATTCATACTTTCTGATTTCCAACATAAAGCCATTACCATTGCTCATTCATTTATTCATTTATCAAATAATCATTTAGACCTACTATATATAACAGATGCTATTCTAGCAACTAATATACAATTATATCTGTCATATTTTTTTGTCATTGTGACCAAAATACTTGACAAGAACAGCTTAGAGGAGGGATGTTTATTTTGGGCTCATGATTTCAGAGGTCTCAGTCCATGATTTTTGGACTCCACTGCTCTGGCCCCCCCAAAAAAAATTACGGCAAAAGTACATGGCAGAGGGAAAGCTGTCTAGCTTATTGCAGTCCTAATGCAGACAGAGCAAGGAGCATGCCCCTGGTGACCTAGTTCCTTTAGCCATGTCCTACCTTCCTACAATTACCATCTAGTAATGCTTTCAAGTTATTAATCCATCAAATGGATTAATCCACAAATGAGGTTACAACTCTCATAATCTAATCTCTCCTCTGAGCATTCCTACATTGCCTAATTCATGATCTTTTCAGGGGACATCTCTTATCCAGACTATAACAGGTAGAATATCTAGAAGCTATATCACAAACTTACTTAAATTTTATATTCTAATAAGTAGAATTCATTAATCTACTTTCCATAAATCTCAGGGTGCTTTTGGCCAACCACTATATAACCTTTTCATAATGTGGTCCTCTTCTGAATCCTTCACACAATGCAGACTTAAGCAAGGCCACTTCATGAATGGGAGTCTTTCACTGTATTAATCAGCAGTAAGGAACGCAGACAACGTTTCTAAAAGGAGGGGGAATATATGCTGAGTATATGCCAAAGCAATCCACAGATCTGTTGCCAGCCATTAATTGAAATCCACTGACAATTTATGAAAATAGAATAAGAGTGGAATAGAAGAGTAACAAAGACTGTTCTAGTAGGCTGTTTTTAGACACAAATACAAAATTGTTAACTTCGTGTGTGTGTGTGTGTGTGTGTGTGTGTGTGTTCTTTCTTCTGGGTAGTTAGAGAAATGTTAACAGCCTCAAATAAGGATTGATGACATCAAAACCTGAAAGTTTTGCAAGGAATATATGCATATTCTTGACATTTTAGGATCTTATAATGACTATTTACTAAATTAGGATGCATTAACAAAAATGGATGAGGGAATCTAAAGGGGATGGAGTAGCCAGGAAGCATCATTGTCCATCTTGCAAAGGATGTTCTCATGGGAAAAACTCTGTGTCTCACCAGCAAGGACTATTCAATGAGTGCTGTCTAAACGAAAGGAGATAGCATTTCATTGGCTGCCCCCCTTCCTTCTTTCCCCTCCTGAAACTTACATTTGCAATATTTGGAAACAAAGAGGTAAGATTCAGTTTATGTTTGAGAACAATGTACAACTTCACTGGTGATAGGTGATGCATTAAAGGTTTTAGCAATATTAAAATGCACTCTTTTGATTTCTAATTTTGCTTATAATATATAAAGAAGGACTAGGGTACAGATTATGTCTGGTTTTTTTATCAAGTGGCAATTTTAGGAGATACAGGAGTGTTCATCTATGTTGGATTTGCTGCTCTGCTAACAGTTGCTATTTACTGCTAAGTATTTGCCTCATTTCAAAACAGGGCTATCAACTTTTGCTCCAACTTATTATACAATTGCAAGTTCGGATCTGAAGACTTTTTAAATAATGTGTGTGAGAGCACACATTGACTTAAACATGGTCTGTTTAATTTGTAAATATGTCATTGTGAAATGAATTTGTTAAATGAAGGCTTACTAAAGTGCTTTGAATACCTCTTAAAAATCCGTGTGGTGGGAAGTTTCAGGTTAATGACATACGATAACATGATTAACCTAATTTTATTTTTATTTCCTTTTTATTTCAGAATGATTTATGAAAAAGTTGACTGGCATTACTTTTAAAAATAAAACACCATAAAACAACTGATATCTTTAAGAAACATGAGAAAATTACACTCTCTGAAATCGATTTGGGTGAACTATGGTTCTCTAATTTAAATATTTGAAGAAACATAAAACACAAATCTTTCTTTTTTATTTTTTTCCTAGTGGGATGAGAGAGATAAAGAAAAGTTCTTGAATCAGATTACCTTTTGGGTTTGGAAACGTCACCCCACCCTCCAGGATCCTTTGGGATCAAGACAAGCAGAGAAGAGTAAAAAATGTCTTCATTGTGGGTTATTTTACATCTTATGTTCTTATTTATTTCCTGCTATCTGAAATGTCCTGAGCCTATTTCTCACAGTTAAATGTTGCCCAATAGGAATGTAGTACCTTATCTGTGCATATAAAATATAATGTGACTATATTTAACAGCAGCAGCTGTTTTGCACCTATAAATTATATTTACAAAAATATGGAAGAAACAACAAGAGTCCTATGCAATTAGTTTTCTAATTCAAAAAAATTCACATTCTGGATTAAGTTACCCTTATCATATTTATAAAATCAGTTTACATGACATTTGTAGCAATTTAATTATAAATTACACTGTAAACACTGTGTATTTGAGTAAATAAGTATAAAGAAGTCACTGACAAAACCTGTAATTGTTTTTTAAAGTGGGCTTTCTTTGGATAATGATAAATCATTAAAAATCCTATGTCAGACATGTCAATATTGATAACAGAAATGGAGTTTGATTTGCCATCTAGCATTCAAGATTTTTATCTCAGTTCTCTAAGAATTATCAAAAGAGGAACTGGGAATCTCCCTACCATTACCTTTGTTAATAATTCTCTAAATGAAATAAAATGCATAAATCCAAAATACATTTTTTAATAGAACAGCTATGTGGTAACTTTGAAGACATACTCCCAGTTTTATATTATAATTAAACTAAACTCAGACTAGAGCCATTTAAATCAGAACAGCTTTCTCTTTTTTTTTTTGATGGGGGGGGAGAGAGAATCAATATTTATTTTTTTCATCTGGCCTTCATTTCTCTGACACTTATTTGTATGTTTGCCAAAAGATGAATTCACACACACACACAGACAGACAGACACACACACTTAATCTTCCCTGGTATATTCCTGAATGCACACAATCATAATTGCCTACTAAGAATGAAAGCTAGTAATTCAAAATTCAAGGCTGTAGAATACAGATCACATTATTCCAAGTGAGAGAAACAAACACAAACGGAGAGGCAGAAGTGATCTTGGTATAAATTCTCCAAGAAATGCCATTACTTTATAATAAGGTTGTTCAAAAGTCCTCATGAAGTGTTGGTAGTTTGCACATGAAATGCACTATAATCTGTTTCAACTGACTTTATATCATGCATTGCAATCTGATTTTATTCATTCAACTTTTTCATTATATTTTTGTATCAGAAAGAAAACATTAACCTGGGTGTGGCTGTGCACACCTGAAATCCCAGTGACCTGGGAGGCAGAGGCAGGGATGATTTTAATTTCAAGGTCAGTTTCTGCGATTTAGAGAGACCCTCAAAATTAAACTAAAGGGCTGGGAGGTATAGCAATGGTAGTGTGTCCCTGGGTTCAATCTCTAGTAGTCCAAAAAGAAAAAAGAAAAGATGTAATGAAGTAAAAATTTTTTCCAAGTAGTCCCAGCATATGTAACATATATCTATCACTGTCAGATCATGTATTACAATTAATTTGTAGACATCAGTCATGTCATCTTCAGCAAAAGATGAAAAGAGCAAAGGAATGATGTTCTTGGAGCATACCTTACTCACCTATGGCTCAAAGAGAAAGCCATATGAATAGTAACTAGCATATGGCCTACTAGCCATCATATAAGAGAGCTTAATCCTCTTTCCTCAGGTTAGGCGGTATCTATGTCACATGGAGAAAGTGGACACTGTGACATAGTCTACAAAACATAGGTTATAGATCAAAATTACAATTATAGTATACTGAGAAATCCCCATACACGTTCAGAACATGACAATGATGCTATTGGGTAAGTATTGCATTCTTGCTTCCAGACTTTCATATAAATATCCTAGGAATCTTTTCTAGAATTTGTTAAGGAGGGGAACCAGAGTGCATATAGGATGAACTGGTTTTGACTAGATAGAGCACACATAAAAAAGTATCCTTGGAATTTCAGCTGAAAGCTTAGATTCATTAGTAACATATGAAAATGATAGATGGCAGATAATTGGATAGGAACTCTAAAATGGTATGTTTATCCACTGCAAACTCTCTGTATACACACACACACACACACACTAAAAATAAGGAAAGAAAATTTAATTTGTTCTTTGTAATTGTATTATGAAAAATGTTTGTGTCATGAAAGATTTGAGTTCATTCAAAGGACATCAATGAAAATACACTTTGCAGTTGAAAACTTTTGATTAGGAATGTGTAACACTCAGGTACTATTTATTTATTTCACTGTAAGTTAGGAGAAAATGAAGAAAATTGTAAAATGTTTGATAAAACATACATGTACAGTTGTGTATGGTTTAATATCTATTAATCCATGTTACAAAACATGCACAAACACCAATACAAATAGACAAATGACACATTTTAGGACATGCAATTGCCCTAATCTTAGAGAATGTAGTTATAAAACATGACTGAGTTAAATCCAGATAAGATGTAATGCTTTACAATCTAATACTTTTTTTTAGAATTTTAAAGGGAAAGGGAAGGGAGGGATAAGGGAGGGTAATTGGGGGGGGCACTCCTGGAGATAATTGCAATATCCAGAATATTTACACATTTTATACACATTTTATATTATTTTGTTAAAATCGTGTAAGGTTGTTCAAAAAATAATAAAAAAAAACATGACTGAGATCATTATTAAGATCATTATATTTTAATGCTGAAATAAAATTCAAACTTGTTAATTGAATCTGAGGAAGCTTAATTTCCTGAAGGTATTTTTTTTGTTTGTTTGTATTTTACTGGCTGGGAATTGATGCTGGTCACTGAACCCAGGTCCTCAGACATACTGGGCAAGTGCTTTAACATTGAGCTATCACCCCAGCCCAATGTAGGTAAATTCTGATACTACAGAAGACATTACAGAAAAGACTCTTTGTGGATATGTTAATGCCACATGTGCATAGCATGATAAGTTGACAAAAATTGCTCATTTAAGAAAGTTATTTCAGGGCTGAAGCGGTGACTCTGTAGTAATGAGCACGTCAGGCACGCAAACAAGTTCGAACCCCAGCACCACATACACAATGCAGTCTCGGAGCAACAAAGTCCACATGAAAAACTAAATAAAAATTGTTTCTCTTTCTTTCTCTCTCACTGTTCCTCTCTCTTTAAAAAACAAAAAACAAGTATTATTTCTTTGAATATATATCTTACACAATTGTGATTATCAAATGCAACCCTTTTATTAAATTAATAGAAATTTTATAGATCATCTACTCTATTCTTCTAAACATTAGATACTTAATGATCTAAATGCCATTACAGTGATGCTACACAAATTTATATATCTTGGAGTGTGTATTTTTGAAACACTCTGAAACCCTACACTGTTTACTATGTACAGCTTCAAGGTACTGACTCTGTGACTTTAAAGAATCCATCTTCTTGAAACAGCTAAAGTATATTTTAAGTCATAAACAATAGCATTTTAAAGGACAGATTATAAAATCATGTGTCACATTTTCTTCAGCAGTTTAAAAATTATATGTGAAAATCATCATAAAAGTGGAGGTCCAAAACGTTTTGAGAAATGACAATAGTAAGTACAGATATGAAGGAGGGCAAATTTGAAGGACAGCACTCATCTAAATGCATAATTTCTATTCCTTCAAATAAAAATCAGTCTCAACCTTATTCTTATGTGCAGGAATGTTCTTTTTGGATCATAAATTTAGTAATAATAGTGAGGGCAGTCCAAAATGAGAGAATGAGAAGAATGGTGTTGGACTTCATAAGGAGTTTTCAATTACAGAAATCAGAGAATAAGCTTATAAAACAAGTTTCCAACATACACATTGAACTATAACGTTTGGATACAGAAATGATATCAAAATACTGTTAAAGTATTTTAAAGTATTAATAAGCATTAATCAATAGAATGTAAAACACCAATGTCCTGATAAGCTGAAGGAAAATGTGTTTTAATCCCCTGTTGCTTTGAAAAATGTGATATATTACTACTTCTCTACTCTGCTAGAATCAGAGCCCTTATAATGATCTTAAGAAAACACAGAAACTAACCCAGTTGGAATAAACATGAGTAAGATTTTATATCTCTTTTCTCCTGGGTAGAGGAGTCTTTGTTCTGAACAGTCTAAGTAGCTGGACTTTATTTCAAAAAGAAAAAAAAATCCACATATTATTACAGACAGTCACTGTGACTTTGAGCCTGGTATTTGAAACAAAAATCACTTCAACATCTCAGTGATAATCACTGCTTGCCCTTGGCTTTTTAGTCTTTCCCTTCAAAACATTACTGAGTCGCCAATCTCAGTTATTTTTGTACTGGGGATAATTTGCTTTCCCTGAATACAAATATAGAATTCAAACATATGTCCAGAATTTCTACACGTAAAAGCTTCTGTAAATTTAGGTAGTATCTATGAAATAATGAGTTATACCCAGAAATGTGTAGTTCTTTTAGAAGACATAACACTCTCAAATATTACATTTCACAGTGTATACAGCTTTACGGAAGGAAAGACCAAAAATCTTAGTAATTGTTTCGAAGGTAAGGAAGTAAATACTTGGTAAGTCCACTTGACCCTAAGATCCAACAATTGGGCACAGACATGACTTCTGATTTTTATCTAGGGCAGAGAGGGAAAGATCGTTCCAGATGACACATGCAAACTTTCCAAGAACATGGGAATCTTAATATCTAGTGAAATTTGGTGTAGGTGATAACAGCAAAAAAGCACCCTGCAATTCACAACAAATAGATTACTTTTCCTGAAGTTTATATTCAGGCTGTTGAAAATATAAAATATAATAATATACTTAATGTTTGAAATGATATATAAATCACTAGACTAGAATACCTTTTTAAATGAAATTATTGTAAGCAATAGCTGTATACACTTGTATACCTAAACAAGTAAAGAAAAAATACACTATACACTTTTACGCTATAAAAGATTAGAATATAATAAGTTACTCTAATATAAACTACAGACTTCACTTAAAAATGCATTGACAGCTTTTGCCTTGATTGCACAAGGATGCAGGTTCAAACCCCAGTACCATATACATAATGAAGTATCATACAAGGAAAGTCAAATTAAAAAAAACTAAATAAAATTGATTCTCTCCTTTCCTTTCATTATCCTTCTCTCTCTAAAAGAAACTGATTGATAGTGGTTCATCAGTTGTAGCAAACTTTTAAATAAACCTAAAACTTCTCCAAATATTAAGGTCTCAGAAAAAATAATACATAGGAAGAAGGGGGAGTAAATACACTTATAGAAAAAGATGAAGGGGACTTCAGGTCATTTCTAATAGAATTTAAAATATGATACCATTCTTCTGTACAATATTTAATCTTATTTCAACTAAGTGTGTGTATGTGTGTGCGTTGGTGATGCAAATAATAATGTATCATCATTCTGATATTTTAGCTCTGATTAGGCCATGTTAAATCATACAGGGCTGTCTTAAAGTTATATAATTATTTCAAAAAATGTATTTTTATGTATGCATAATTTTGTGATTGTGATCTATGATTGTCCTTTGTTTTTTTAAAATTTGAAACATTATAAAGTTCTCCTTAAAAAGACATTTTAATTCCTATATACAAAGACTTAAACGATTCTTGATGCTTCTACAGACATATTTCAGAGAGTTAGCTTCATGAAGATAAAATGCTCCTCATATCAGAAAATAATTCTGATCTAGTCCATGTCCTCATCTGACAGATGGAAGGAGATAGATGGTGGCACTTTGGGAATTAAGGAATTACCTTCCTGGAATAGATCACAGAGCTTGATGTCTGTGGAAGACATCTTATCTCAGGCTTCACAGACTGATAAAGCACACTGAGCATGAAGTTCAGACATCTTGTTTTATCACTGACTTTTCATAGATATGAAAATCTAGGAGACTCTCATCATACCTGCATTTTTTTGCGATAACTGATCAAACACGTCAGTTAACTCTTAATAGCTCCTAAGAAACTCTGATAGAAAAAATGTTCTTTTAGTGCAAGGATATAATCCTATCATCCTTCTCCCTCCCCCTACACATAATCTCTCCTAATGTGTACAAGGAAATATTCTTAGAAGAAAATGCGCAAGCAAAGTGTTTGTTGAAAGAAGGAATTTAAAGTGAACAATTTGAGACTTAAATCTATCTTATTAATGGATATGGAAAAAACTTTCAAGTTATTCTGTTTACCTATTCCATTGCTGCTTCCCAAAACTTCCTTATTAGCAAAATAAAATAATCCAAAGATTATGTAAATTATCAGACTCATTAAATGGATATTTCAGAAACTGTAATATTAGAATAATTTGTAAATGTGGAGAAAACATGCTAAAATAGAAGGGCTTAGGATGTCAAAACATGCTACTTAACAACATGGGTACTATGTTGAATACGCTGTTCATATACTATGACTATGCTCTTAGGCAATTTTATCATTGTTTGGACATCACAGTTTGGACTTACAGGAACCTAGATGGTACAATTCTGTTCTGCATCTGGGCTATATGGTATAGCCTACAGCTCATAAACTAAAAACCTGCATAGCATGTCACTGTACTGACTAGCTATTGTAGGCATCTGTAACACCACGGCAAATGTTTGCATATGTAATCATATTTAAATATATCAAAGATACAGGAAAATGTAGTATGAAAGATTAAAAATAGTCTATCTATACAGGGCACTTCCCATAAATGCAGACTGTAATGCTAGAAGTTGCTCTGAATGAGTCAAAAAGTCAATGGTGAGAGAATGTGAAGTCCTAGGGTTTTTCTGCACACTTCTTGGACTTTAAGGACCCTGCACACTTAAGCTTAGGCTACACTCAATTTGTACATTTTTATTTAATAACAAATTTACCTTAGATCAATAGAACTTTTTTTACTTTGTAATTATTTTAAATTTTTAACTTCTGTAATAACAGCTTAAAACACAACTTGCACACCTATACTAAAACATTTTCTTTATTTCCTTATTCTGTAAGTTGTTCTCAATTTTTATTTTTTCCTTTTATACAATTTTGTTAAAACCGAGACACAGTTAGCATCACTAATCTTAGGTCAACACAGGGTCTTTATCATTGCTATCACTGTCTTCCACGTCATATCTTGTGCCCCTGGAAGGTCTTCAGGGACAGTAATAATCACAGAACAGTAATCTTCAATGGTAACAATGCCTTATTCTGCAACACCTCCGAAAGGACTGACCTACTTGAGGGTCCTCTTAAGGACATGTCACTCATTTGTCATTTGAGAAACATGTTCTTGGTAGCCTACCTGGTTTGTTTCTTTATTCATCACAGATTTGCTTATAAGCAAACAATGGACCATGAATAATCCTATCTATTAATGAAATCCTTTCATAGTTTGGGTCTATGTTTTCAAAATATTTAAGAATCTTATTGAGGTCTACCAAAGCTTCTTCTAAACAATTCACTGTGAATTATGTTGTGGGTTCTTTCCTTTTTGTCTCTTATAGTTTCCTTTCTCTTGCCTGTTCCTAAGACTTTCATTCACTGGGTAAAAGGAAATTTCTGGTTTCCTTGTATTTATATGAGATCAACTTAATATCTACAGTGGTCGTGGCACATGATGACATATCTTAACTCATAATTGTGGAGAAAATTTGCAAAGATAAAATATTTCCAGATAACTCCAAAGATTCCCTAGAGCTCTTTATTCAGCTAATTAATAAACATTTTACATCACCTGCTTTCTATCAGGGGTTCTTTTAGCTACTAAAGAGATTTTGCTGATCAAACACAGCACATTCTCTACATTCAGAAGGCTTATATTCCAGTAAATTAAGTGGACTGGACCAAGAAATTACAAATGTAATAGGAGGAATAGCTGGATCATATGGTGTGTTCATCCCTAGTTTTTTGAGGATTCTCCACACTGCTTTCCAGAGGGGCTGTACCAGTCTGCAGTTCCACCAACAGTGTGCTAGTGTGCCTATCCTTCCACAGCCCCTCCAGCATCTATTATTGTTTATTTTCTTCATTTTTGCCAATCTGACTGGCAGGAGGTGAAATCTTAAAGTAATTTTCATTTGCATTTCTCTGATCACTACTGATTTAGAGCACTCTCTCGTGTATTCATCCAGCTATTCCTCTACTCGGTATTTTTCCAGGGGACTTAGAATCAGCACATTACAGTGACAAAGCAAAATGTATGTTCATAGCAGCTCAATATATAATAGCTAAATTATGGAAGCAACCCAGATGCCCCAAACTAGGTGAATGGATCCAAAAAGTGTGGTACATAGATACGATGGAGTTTTACTCAGCAATTAGAAACAATGATATTGCAGCCTTTGAAGGTAAATGGATGGCTCTGGAAGAAATCATGCTGAGTGAAGTCAGCATAACCCAGAAAACCAAGGGTTGAATGTCTTCTGTGGAGGCTGGAACTAGACCCTGGCCATTGTGAAAAGGTGTAGTGATATACAACCTAAGGCATTCGTAGGGATGTACTGGGAAGAAGGGGGTGGGTGAAGGAACAAGGGTGGTTAGTTAAGGGGGGCTCTAAGGGGTAAATCTAATTTTCAAAATATAAATATATTATACTGTTTCATTGGAAAAATAAAAAGTAAATCATCAAAAAAATCCAAATGTAATAGGAGTTATGTAGAAGAAATTCAGGGCATGATAGAAGTAATAGTAATAACTGAGAGAAGGCTTTCAATAAAAGAAATGCAGGTGGTGCATGGCTCCTGGGTCGACACTGGGAGGCTATAATCCATAGTGCCACTAGTTTGTAATTCCACACAAAATATGAAATTATAACTCTCCAGAAGATGCCTCTGGTCTATTTGGTTTGCCTTCCTCTATGGAACATAAATTCTGCATCCCCTAAATAAAGCTAACATTAGAGATTCTATTAAAATGTGTTTCCCAAAATCCCCAAGGATCTTTCGATTTTTAAGGTATCTACTTAAATAAATTAAAGTAAATATGAATGCAGTGATGTTTGCCTTTACAGAATTTAAGTATTAACTTCAAATAATGCTAGGTGCTTAATAATGTACTGATTTGTTTTAGGATTTCTTAGTACATTATCAAAATTGTACATGAATAAAATTGTGACTATTCATAGCTATAAGTAGAAATTCCTCAATGACAGGTACTAATATAGTACATGATGGCATTCAAAATACTTGTTGAAAGAAAACATACAACAATCTACATAATCACAGAGCTTTCTTTGCCATAATGTCAGTGTCAAAATGAAAGAACTAGTTTGATTTAATTTCCTATTAAACATGAAAAGCAGGGGCTGGAGCAGTGGCTCCGCGGTTAAGGCACTTGCCTGGCATGCACAAGTATGCAGGTTCAAACCTCAGCACCACGTCACATACACAATAAAGTATCAGAGCAACAAAGGCCACATGAAAAACTAAAGTTGTTTCTCTCTTTCTTTTACACTGTCCCTCTTTCTTGAAAAGAAAAGAAAAGGCTTAGCTGTTCAAATAATGCTATTGACATATCAGAGTTGACAAAAAAGCATTTTTGCTTGACTTTATAAATTTAAGAAGCATGTATAAATAAACAAATTGATTCTATATAAGTGTTGCTTATTTCAAAGGATTTTTTTAACAGTTTCATTCTAAAGGCCATTCAGAAAGTTGCATTCTCGTTGAAAATATCTTTCTGGGAAATATTGATAAACCTTGCATTGTTAAAAGAAAAAAAAATACAGATTCACAGTCTGAATTTCAACAATTAAAGCTAGCAGTTAAGTCCAATGAGTACTGCTGGACAAATTATGAAATTCAGTTTCCCTGTCATGGTAAAATAAAATAAGGCACAAAATAGCTGTCCAGCATTTCTCACATGGGGAAAAGATTGAAAATGCTGATTCACTACTTACCAACTCTGTTCGATGAATTGAAATAAGGTAATTTTTGTGAAAAAAAGTTCCCTGCCATCTTCTTAATTTGTTCTTTATATAATGTCCATCTTTTAAAATATTTAGTTTCAACATATTATAAAAACTATAATAAGGGAATTTAAGGCTATAACTTCACATTGACTTTTAAAGAGAATATATATTTATGATAACCATTATTAATACAAATAATACTTAGAAACCATAAAAAATTCTTGAAGATATTATTATTATCTCCTGCATAAACCCTTTATCCTTAGATGAATAATTTGTTGCAGTAATAAGTTATAGATACATTTTTGACTCAGCAGGATTGATGTTATTTGCTGGAATAAAAAATGTTCTAACATGTATTTACTCCTAATTGTGTTTAATTTCATATTACAATGATTAATCAGACTGAATGTCTTCATTTTCTGCTGCTTTAACTGCAAGAAATGATCTCTTCTGTTTTTATCCTATTATAAGGATCGTTACAAAAATGGGAAACAATTAACACCAGGTTTAATGCCTGAGTGCTATAGAGCTGAAGTAATTGCACTCAAGGTCTGCTAACTTTTTAATCAGGCATTTGGTTGCAAGCTGCTCAGAATTGATTCTGGGAGAACTAACACTGTCTAAGGAAGAAAGCAGGTGTGCCAGAAAAGCAGGCATGTTGGCAAAACAAATGAAAGAATTTAAAAGGAGAAAAAAATACTAAAGCAAAACCTAAGCAAAATTCTTGTCAGCAGGGCACTGACTTGGCTCAGACGGTTACTGGACAAAACCAGTTGTACACACAATCACAGTGGTAGAAACCCCACTGATCTACCACTTCCAAAGTGTAATCCTAAGGCTTAGCACTGAGGTGCCCTGTCCATCCCTATGTTAGTGAATTGAGTTAATTAACAGAGGAGGCTTAAAATTTCCATATTCAGTAAAGACACAATCAAAGGTTTCTGGAATTACATTCTAATTAGAAAAGTTCCCTCTTCTTTGCATTCAGGCTGCTCTTTGAAAAACAAATTTGGTTAGGTACTTTGTTCTCTCTTGAAGAAAAAAAATCTAGTTTTCCTTCGAAAGCTAATGATTTTTTTTTTCTTTAATTAGTGTCGTAAGTGTCATTTTCCCTGTGAAAGTGACTCCTAGGCATGTTGTACATACTTAAAGGTATATGCATGCTTCAGAGCATTGGCCAGGTGATCCTTTAAATCCCCTCTTCTGCAGTTTCTTGAAATGGAGCCTCTGCACTAATACGCTTGGAAAAGTGCTTTATGCTTATAAAAGAACATTTTAACAAGAAGTAGAAGGATATTTAGAAAATTAATAGGTTGAATTTTGTTTGTTGTTTGTTTTATTTGCAATGCTTGGGATCAAACCTAGGGTCTGTGCATGCTAGACAAGTGCTTTACCACTGATATTCACTATATATACATTCACAAGGTAAATGGTTAGTGAATATATACACAGCCATTTACCTAGTGAATTCCAAGACAACTGCTACTACTTTCTTAAATCCAACAGGAAACAAGCATTTGAACATTTAAAGAAGAGAATAAAGCAGAGCTAGATCCTGCAGCAGAGGTGCAAATCACAAAAGCATCAAGGATAAGAAACACCAGCCATGGACTTCCTCCAGCAAAGGTCATTGTGCATTTTAATTTCACTCCACTGCCTGGGCCAACAGGCAATCTATATTAGAATTCATTAGGTTGCCTCAGGGTCCAGAATGAGGTAGACAGAGATCAATGATCTCAAATGTTACAGCCAGTCACATGAGTTTCTTCTCCCAGCTGAACAGGTCCTGGAAGTTTCAGTTCTTCTTTGTGCATCACTGCAACTTTCAATGAGCTCTCCCTTAGGTTCTCCTTGTCTAAATGGCTCTAGCTGAGTCACCATAGCATCTGTTGTTTCTAGGTGAAGGGCTAATGCAAATGAAAGGACAGCATCTGACACCTGGCAACCTGCACAAAAAGTCACTTAATCATATAGGGCTCTTACTTTGCTGGGATCTCAAGCATTTCATAAAAGTAGCCAAATAGAGAAGAACAAAGACTGGGAGCCAGGATCCCCCTTGGTGGCCCAAATTACATCACAGAGGACTTTTGCCAGATTTAACATTTATGCTATTTCTGATCCTCAATGTAACTTTAAGCAAAATTCTCATTCTCTTGCAGCACTTTACAGTAACTTGAAATCTAATATTGAACTAGTTTTTTGGAATTTTCTAATTTGCATTATGTATATAGTATGTCAAAGGATTTTCTGTGAATTATTTTCCAAGAACTCATGGAAATAGATGGTATAATAACCTGTCTTGCCAGTGGAGGAGAGAAAGATCTCCCAAAATTCTTGGCATATTTGTGAGTGACAACTATTACTACTTTCTCACTTAAAAGTAATGAACAGTACCAGAAATAACACAATTTCTTTGAGGTGTATCTAATTCTTATTTCTCATATTTATTCTGGTTTCCCAGGTTGAAATAAAAACAGATTTTAACATATGAGGTACATTTAGTGTTTAAAGATTATTTATTCATTTGTTCTAGAATATTGCTTAAATTATAGAATAAGCAAGTCTTAAGGGTAATGTTTAGTCATGATCATTTATTGGTGAATTCACTTTTTATTTATATATATATATATATATATATATATAGTAATCAATTTTAAATCTTCCCTATATCATTAAAATGAGTTATCTTAACATTTAAATTGTGAAAATCATTATGTCTCATGAACACAATGAACACAATTTAAGCCCCTATTTGTTTATTCACAGTGTTTTCTTTAAAAATGTATACATGCTTTCTAAATGCAAGATGTGTCATATAATCAATGTGCTAAGAAAATATTATGCTGTGATTTAATTGCCAGTATTACTTTCTTAACAGTGTTTAAGAGGCCCCATACCTTTCCATCTCTTCACAAATATGGTGAAATCCTACATTGATATCCAAGAGCAGGAAAAGATTGAAATTAATATTTTTTGAACATTTATTGTATTCTGATCATTCCATTAGAAGTTTTACACTTTATATTCATCCAAATCTGACTTAAAAATTAGTTTCTTCTTCTTTTGAAAAGAGGGAAATAGACTTAAAAAGGTTCACTAACCAACCCTGGGTTAAAATTTGCATTAATAATTGTCAGAAGCAAATCCCTTGTTATTTACTTGTGACCTCTTCATTTGTAAAACAAAACAGAACAACAAAACCTAAATTACTACCAATAATAGGAAATGTGACCAAATTTAAGGAAACACAAATATAGTAAATAGCCAATACAATGATAAGTTGGGTACTTTCAACTCATTTATAAGTACCATAGGAATAGGATCATTTTTGTTTTACTGTTAAATATGTCCCTAGCATTAGAACAGTGCTCAACAAATATTAAGTCACAGAATTTGAGTCTTCAATGCTTTTTTTGAGATTACACTGATCATCTAAAAAAGGTTAAACACCATCAAACCCACCAGACTTAACAATAAATTTCTCTACATTTGTCACCTTGGGAAGGACCACTATGTAAGCAGAATAACTTGTGGGAAAAGAATTATGCTAAAACAGGTCTTGGGACATTTGAAACCAAACACACCTTAGCATGCCTTATCATTTCATTTATGACATGCATGCTTTGGTTAAGCAGAAACACAAGAAAGAATGTTTGCTTATTCTTTAGCAGGTTTTAATTTTCTTCTCCAATTTTAAAGCACATGTATCCTGTTGCATTTTTTCTGAAAGATTTTTCAAACATCTTTTTTTTTAATCATTCTTATTTCTGCCCATTGTGCCCTTGCCCTTTGTCTTTATTCTTCTGTTCTCAGCTTAACTGCATGTACTAAATCATTCAAAATGCTGTATGACTTTGATTGTGTGTGCATGTGTTTATTTTTCCTAGTGTTAGTAAGTGGGCAAGTGGCCCAAAAAACTGGAGTGTAAGGAGTAATTGCAGAGTTAATGATGACACTACTTAAAGGTCCATTCCTGTGCCTGCTACAGAAGCAAAACTTAACTGCTGGTGGATTCTAACCTATACCATCTGAAAAATGATGTTTAAATCTTTCCAACATTTGGATCCAGATGAATGCTTAATGTCTTTCTTTCTGACCCTCTTTCTGTCCAACTTTTCTTTGTGAATTAAAAATGACAACACCCCCACCATGGAGTCAAGTGAATCGTAATTTGCTGGGGCTTGGGAGACGGAAGAAGAATGTTGGATGAAGAGAAACATTCCTGCCTAAGAAGATTTCCTGGGAAAAGTGAGATCATTGATTTTCTCTCACCAACTTTTTCATGTGGGAAAGCAGGAATTGTTTTACGTATTAGTAATACATGAATTGGACCTTTTATCTTGTTTCCTTTTTCTACCCTGAATTTCCTTTTTTGGTCATCATTTAAATAAGGGAACTAATAAAATGAATAAAAAGGCCCATTCAGATACTGTCTACTTATATATCTGATTATAATTGAACAATCTAGTCATATGTCTGACTATGAGTGCCTGATAAATTTCCATATAAAACCTATTTGAAACACGTAACGATAATAGTTTGGGTTGGTTCTTGCTATGATTTAATCAGCTTTTTGCTACTGTGATTAAAAGAACAATTTTAGAGGAGGAAAAGTTTATTTAGGGGCTCACTGTTTCAATGATCTCAGTAAATGGAAGGCCAGCTCCCTTGTCCTTGGCTCAGTGAGGCAGAACATTATGACAGGAGAGTGTGGTGGGGGAAAGCAGCTCAGCTCAGTGGCAGGAAGGAGAGAATGCAACTCTACTCGCCACTTCCAAAATATATACCCCAAAGGCATGTTCCACATGATCTACCTCCTCCCCATACACTATCTGCCTGTAGTTACCACCCAGCTAATCACTATCAACAGATTAATGGATGTACTGATTAGGTTAAGGCTCTCATTGCTCAATCACTTCACCTCTAACCTTTCCTTCATTATCTCACAATGAGCTTTGGAGGAACACCTCATGTCTAAATCACAGCAGCTATGGTTTGGCTATATCCTCTGAACAGGGAATGTGTTGGGGATGTTGTCCTCAATGCAGCAATGTTGACAGGTGGGGCCAAATGGGAGGTGCTTAGGTCATGGGGGCTCTATCCTCATGGATGGATTACGATTATAGGTTATAAACGGGCTTAGGACTGTTAGTTAGATCTCTTTTGCTCTCTTGAACTCTCTTTTCGTTTTGCTTTCTGTCATGAGATTACATAGTAAGAAAGCCCTGTCAAATGTGAGCCTTTAGATCTTGGACTGTCCAACCTCCAAATCTATAAGAAGTAAATTTGGTATATGATGAATTACCCAGTCTTGGGTATTCTGTTATAGCAGCACAAAATGGACAAAGAAAATGGTTTTCGGGCTGGAGCCATGATTCGGTGGTTAGGGTGCTTGCCTGGCATGCTTGAGGACACGGGTTCAAACCCCAGCACCACACATACAACAAAGTTCAGAGCAACGGAAAGCACGTGAGACACTAAATAAAATTGATTCTATCTTTCTCTGTCTCTCTCTTTCTCACTGTCCCTCTCTCTTAAAAAAAAGACAATGTTTTCTTTATCAATGTGTAATAAAGTAGTAGTTTTAAGGTTGCACAGTACAAATATTTTAATGATGGCTTCTGGAAATCTCATAATTTATCATTTATGATATACTGTTACTATTATTAAAAATAACAAATCTGAAACCTAATTCATAAATAATAAAAAAAATCCTTGAAAATAGAAATATCAACAAAATATCTAAATTTAACAATCTGAAATTTGTAAACAAAACAGTAAAAATCATTCTATTTATTTTGCTTTTTTTCAAGATTATTATTTGGTGATATGACAGTTTACCAATAGTCATAATTATATCTCCATTTCCTATTCCCTATGATGTTTAATAATTTTAAGATGAATAATCTTATTTCTTATAGAAAGTTAACTGAGCATTTTCCTCCCCTCACTGGAATTGTGAATTCAGATAAGTCTAAAATCTGACACTTTGATATGATTTCCAGTGCCAGAAAGATGAGTGTCCTTCACTTTGATCTTTACTTCCAGGAACTAACTTTAAGTGACACTTCTCTTTACCCCTTACCAGCTCTTCCCTAAAGCTTCCTGGCTTATCACAAGCTGTGATTGAGAACTCTCCCTGGTGGCACCAATATTGTTTGTTGAGTAATAGTTTGTTTTGAATGTGTAGCTTCAGGATCATTTGCTAATTAAAATTGCTTTACCACTGAGAGGTCCCCTGAGGTTTGCCCTTGTTTATCTGGGTTAGACCATGAAAGCATGGTTGAACCAACCCTTGGACCATAATTTGCTGCTAATTCAAATGAAAATACTGAAAATAAATCAACAAAATAGACTCATAATTTTATCTACACACATATACAATTAGATTCATCGTAATCCAAATAAATGCATGGACAATATACAACTGGATGCTGAAAGACACAGCCTATATATGAAGCAGTGAAAGCATCTAAGTTCCAAATATACTATTAATGAGGAAAGGAGGAGTATAGTTTGAGCAAAACAGACTTTTCTGATTTATAATTTTAAACATATAGTTCTGGAGTTGTAATATCATAGCCCTTTGGATATAATTAGGATAGGATAACCTTAGTCAGTCTTAAAATAGCTCACACCAGCCTTCCTACAGAAGGTTAGTGCTGTAATATATTCAGGTTTACATTTTCACATTGTTTAATGCTGTGACATAATGAAAAATTGTGTGTGTATGTGTGTGTGTGTGTTAGAGATGGGGGATAGGGAAATTTAGTAACTTTGCTTCAGTGTATCTAGGCACTTTGAGAAAAATATGAATTATATAAAAAAGCAAAAGAATAAAGTACAATATGGAGAATAGGAATCAAATATCAAACGGTCAAATATTCTGATTTATGTTCATTATCCAATATATTGTACATTGAGTATCCAGCATAGAAAGTGACACAAAACAGATTCTGAGACATGAATGAGAAAACAGGCTGGAAAAGACAGAATAATGAAGGAACAGTGAGTGAAGAAAGAAGTTGGTATGAGATGGTCTGGCCTCTTTCTGCAGTTCAAAAACATTCCTGGGCAAACAAGAAAGGAGAAGGAAATAATATTTCAATTTTGAAGCACTGTGTGTTATGTGAGAATTCATAAACAAAAATATGAGAGATACTTAGTGGTTAAGATAATTTTGAACTGAAATACTACTCAGATTTCAGTTGGCCTAGTTACTTTTTATAACCAGGGACTATGCAGCATTCACATAGGATGTTAAAAAGAAATAAAAAACACTAAAACACACACACACACACACACACACACACACACACACACACACATATATATAAATTCAATATCAGTTTTTCCATCTTTTTTCCAGATAAGAATATAACAATCTAGTCTTATAGGAGAATCTTCACATTTATAATTTAAATGATATGAATTGAGACAAAAATACCAGTAAATTATTCTTTTCCTGAATAGGTTGTAAAACTTAATGGCCTTGCCTAAAGGTATTTCATAATTTTTGGCAGATTTCTCCTTTATGCTACTTAGAAAAACCAATATCTTGGAAATTTAAAAAGTGCATATTTGTTCAAAGAAAAAGAGAGTGAGAGAGAAATTCGTTTAATCATTATTATTATTCTGTAACTCTGAAAGCAAAAGGATCCTCCCAAATGTCAGAACCTAACAACATAAGAGAACAATGCAACTGAATTAACAGTCTTAAGAGGGCTTTGGGAAACAGAACATATGTTATCCTTGGTAGTGAGGGACAAAAAAGAGATTTGAGAAATAAAAGATGAAAATTTTCAAAATTATAAAGAACCTTTGTTAACATAGTTCAAAGGCTTATATTTTAATCTAATGTGAACTATTTTTTCAAAGGGTAGATGAATGTATGCGTTTATCAGCATAAAATTTGATGCCACTGACTTGTAAGTTACTACTATTATCTCCTGACATATGAACCAGATTTGAAGAGTGAGTCTTGGTATAAAAACTAGTTAATCCTTATATTATTTCATCCTAATAGTCTATTCAAATACAAGGTCACTAAAAGTTCTGCTTTACTACACAATTCATAATTTCCTATTTTGAATTAGAGAAGTTTACATGCCCTGAATATTCCATAGAATCTCTTGTAGGTAGAGTCTGATCTAAAATTAGGCATATGTTAACTCTTCTTGCAAGAGGCCAAACTCTTGTCTCACTCGGCACCCCACAGTGCTTATTCTAGTGAAGAGTCATCTTTGAAGGCAATTGGAGCTTCTTGCTTGGCTGAGCACCATGGAGCTTGGAGCAAGATAAAAAAAGAACCACAGACTTTCAACTATAATTCTGTTTGCAGGACACACTGAAACCATCCAGCCACACAACTGTGGCATTGCTTCTCTGGCCTCTTAGACCCATAAAAAGTGTAATATACCTGTATACTCAGTGACCAACCATAATTTATATTTAAAATGAGAAAAAAGTGTTTTACAATCATGTTCAAGATTTATTTTATTGCAATTCACTTGTGAATAATTTGCTTACATGTTTGCATAATTATACCATTTATAGCCTGTATAGTTTTATCTGTTTGATATAAAGGTAAAGAAGTACTCTTTTTATTGGTTTGCCATTAAAATAATTTACACCAATATCGTCAGATCTAGAAAGCATTATTATAAATTTGCTATGACTTCAGAGAAAGCTAGAGGTTGAATATAGACACTTTTGTTTCATAATCAGCAGTTTTCAGATCCCTTCTCAAATTGTTATTTTTCTTTTCAAAATAAAAATTCAAAAACTTCACTTATTCCTGTTGTATATGAATAGGAATTAAAAAAGCTATTCAAGGGGCTGGAACAGTGGCTGGGTGGTTACAGTGCTTTCCTGGCATACATGAGTATATGGGTTCGAACCCAGCACCATATCCATAATGGAGTGTTGGAGAAATGAAGGCCACAGGAAAACATAAATTTAAAAGCATGATTCTCTTTTTCTGTCTCTTTCACTATCTCTCTCTCTTAAAAAAAAAAAGAAGCTTTTCAAATGCTACTCATACATTATAAGATTTAGGAATACACTACAAGATGACATTCTTACCTCCAAGCACTTCTAAGAAATTACAGTAAGAATTCTTTTAAACTATGATCTATATTCCCAATAGAAAATAATATGCTTGGAGAAGCAGGCATTTTTTAAATATTTAAGCTCTATATATGCATCTCCTACTGACCAGTTCTATATTCTCTCTTTTACTCTATGTTTAGTCACCTTACCTGGAATATTTCTAAAGCTTCATCCTATACCTGCTACCCCACTCACAATCTCTCTCCATATATATATGGATTATACATATATATATATATACATAATTTTATTATATAGTATATAATCAAATTACATGTATAAATTATATATATACATATATATATAATTTGGTCATATATGTACATATATAAAAATAAAATCTTTACAAAGCATAGGTAAAACACACAGTATTTTGTGTGTATAAATAAGATACATATTATTTATGCAAGCTCTGAAGCCTGTAGTGGAAAACTCAGTCTAAAGTCATTTTGATGTCCTATTAATTTTCTATTACAATAATATCCTCTTGACAAAATGGAAAGCTAACTTCCTGCAGATGATATTCCATAGTTTACTAATTCTATGCTTTTTCCCTTTTTGTTTTCTCATCCACTTTATTATGCTTACATTTTCCAGTTCTTTGGCCAAATTCTGCTAGGTTATTAAGGACCATGTCAAATTCTACCTCCACAGAGATGACTTCTTGGAAGGCTTCACATACACTCTCCTTGCAAGTTAGGGACTCCCTTTGTTCTAATTATGGTTGTTACTTCTTAATATACTGTGGAAGCATATGAAATATTCTAACTACATGGTCATGGTATGCCCAATGCAGTCTTCTGCCTATGGTTTCCTCTTGTATATACTAAATATGATTTTACATCAAATTACTGCAATATTTATTTAAGCTAACACTTGCACTAAATTCTTGCACAAAAGAGTAAATAAATGCACACTGGCACACTGGTTTACCTATGGATTTGAGAGACACTGGACGAGTACAGAAAATATCCCCACTATGCATGAGTGATGAAATGCTGTTCCAAAACCATCAAGTAAAGAGGGACATGGATGGATAGGACCCAAATGGCATCAAATAATCGAGCTGACAGCTTCTTCCCTCTCATTTGTGACAACTTGGGCCTAGCACTCTGACTCCAAAGGCTGAAATCAAGGAGGTTATGGCTGAATTAGAGGACTGAAGCCAGTGTACAAATACTGATGTAAATGAATCCAAAGCTAGGAACTGAGCACCCGGCTGTGCGAGTGCAGAAGCTGTGACCTGAAGCCAGGCTGAGGCAAAACTGAGGACCCGTAGTCATGGCAACAAGGACACATCCAGAAGTCAGAGCCAGAAAACAGAGCAGGTCAAACGTGGAACAAGCTGTTGGTCTGAGTAGAGAGGTGACAGCCAGAGATCCAGACGAGGTGGAAGCAAGGGAACGCTCCAAGGTGCACAGGCAGCAGGAAAGTTCTGGTGCCCAGTCCAGATGGAATTCGGCTGGATGTCTGGTCACAGCTCCAGCTGGCTCAAAGTTCCATTCACTCCTCATGCACAGATTCCTCCAACTGGCTTCTGAGGTTCTATGGCTTTCTGTCTTTTGAATGCTCTCAAAGCAGCCTCATAAAGCTATTTTGCCAGAAGCTCTGAAAGGTGACCTCATTTATAGAAAAATGTCAAAAGTAAGTTAAAAGATAGATTTTTCTTTTTAAACTACCTAGAAGGATACAATATATCTTTTGGTACCCTTATGAAATAGTCCAACAATTTTGAGGAGGCTAGCCTAGCAGCTTCCAAAATAAGCTTCCAGAAGAATTACCCTACAATGTGGCAGAATCTCCACAGGAAAACACACACACACACACACACACACACACACACACAACTACCTTTATTCTTAATAATGGTGACTGGGGTTTGTGTTTGACTGTATTGTCGGAGTGAGAGATTTCACATTCTATTAATTAAGACCATGTAAAGAATGAAATTTAATGATGTTTCTTTGACTTATGATATTTGAAGTCTTAGGCAAACATATTTGACTGTGAAATATGACCTGTGTTTCATTTTTCATACCAATTTTATGTTACATTATTATTAACATTCTCGTCTTCTTCTATACTTGAGGAAAATAAAATTTTAGTTATTCTTGTGAATCAAATAAAGACGGATCCAAGATATAAAGAAGAAATTCATGATGCTAACCTTAGACTTGAAATATAAATAACCTATTTAGAGGCATCCAGGATATCTGGTAACATATTTAATCTAGAAAGTGAGCAGATATGCTGAGGAAAAAAAAAGAGAAAGCAATCTGGTAAAATATATTTAACAGTGGACACAAAATGCCTGTGTCAGAGATGGTCCCAGGGATAATATTTGTAGAAGGAAGAAGGGAAGGAAGAGAAAGAGAGAAGGATGAAAAAGAGGAATTTAGTTCAACAACACTGTCCACAAGATAACTCATTGTAAACTGTAAAGCAAATATGGTGGTATAGCATATTAAATCTGGTTATTCCTAAATATTTAGATGCTTTATAAAACACCAATAGTAATGGAAATATAAATATACTGGAATAGAGTTTTAGAAAATGGATGTTTACCCTGATCTTAAATTTTGTTTCTTTGTTTTATGCTATGGGCCTTTTGAGAATCTACTGAAATCTCATGCAAAATGCAAATAAGCACATCACATTAAAGATTATAGACATCTAAAAGTACTACACCTAAGGTCATGGACTCGGTGGAGTTCATGGATTACAGGTAAAGAGCTTCAGATTTATAATATTTTATTAGTTGATAGACTGTGTACTTTATTTGGAGTTACAAAAAAATTGTAGAAATCTTCCAGCCTTCCAAATGAGCTTGCTTGAACTCATCCTTTAGTCCCCTAACTTATTCCTGAAAAATATAATATATATTTAGTATTATCTATAATGTTGGATTGTATATTACTAAATCTTACTAACATAATTTGAGGGCAAGTTATATTTAGCTTCACAACTAAATGGATCTTAATAAGTATCTGTCTATGAGCATTAAGTAGTGGGGGTAAAAACTGCAAATGTGGTAATGATGCATAGTTTTAAATAAATGTAGCCTAAGCTTATTCTAAAGATTTATAACCAATAGCAAATACAAAGGATTATACATTTCTTTGTACATCTAATTTTACAGTGGAATAAGCACAATGAATAAAACCCACTGAATGATTTGAAAAGATATGAGTTTCAGGAGGTTGGGAATTAAATTACTTGTTTCCCTGTATCTGTAGATTATATGGTTTTAATTCCTAGTGGTTCATACTGAGTAAGGCCGATTAGGGTGATTGTTTTTCTCTACCTCTTCTTTTAGAACAGTTTGAAAAGCTGAGTGACAAGTATATAACCAAAACGTCAACAACTCTTACTTATAATTAAAGGTGCATTTTATGTGGCATGAGATTTGTGTTGGATTTAACAAAACTGGTAAGATAGTAACTTTTCCTTTTTGTTGCTAAGAATTTGTTTTAACTTCTCTTTTTTCTCATTCTCACTGCAAATAGCCCAAATGCCAAAAGATTTTCTTCCTATCATCAGTCCCACACACATAGTGGCATTTAAAATAGGCTTTCCAGTGAAGCGCTCTGAACCCTGATTTACAGACATTGACAATGAACACTATGACCCAAACTTCATTCACAAATGAATTCACTCATTCTTCATTCATGCACTCATTGAAAAAATAAGCATTCTAAGTGATACAATTGTTTGATTTAAGCCATTCATGAGACAGAAATTTGTGTTTGTTTGTTTCTAGGAATTGACTCAAATGTACCCCTGAGCTATAGCCCCAGTTCTTTTGATTTTTTTTTAATTTTGAAATAAGGTCGCACATAGTGTGTGAAACTTGACTCCAACTTAGTATCATCCTGCCTCAGCCTGAGTCTTTGGGATTAGGTGCCTGTGCCACCAGAGGAATTTACAAAATACAGATGGCAATGTGGAGCAGTGATGGAGAGAGCCCTCTGTGTGTTTACAGAGCAGCTGGATTGTACGGACCAAAATTTAGGGAGGAACTTGTTTTTGAAAATCATTCTTTCTATGAAGAGTCCTTATCTTTCCCTCATTTCTTTGTATAGACATGTGGATTAGCATGAATGTTAGCTCAGTATTGATGAAGAGACAACTTGCATTCTTAGCTTAGATTTTTTCCCATTTAGAGGATTTAACACATTTTACTATTTCAATGTAGCATTATTGTCTTTATTTATTCTTAATGAATTATCTCCCCTTGCTTTTGGGTAATCTATTTGATTGACTTATCATTTTCTTATTCTATAGAGAGATATGGCACTTCTATCTAAAAAGTTTCCTTAATTTTGGATTTGATTTTACCTTACTGAATCTATTTTGGTGATTCTACATCCTACAGTAAGCATATGGAATGTCTCCTGTACCTTTATGCATATAAAGCTACATCATGAATTTTTCTAATAGTGTCTCATAATAAAGAAGAAATTTAGCTAATAATTGATCTAAAACACAGAGAATAAAAATTCCAAGATAATGTTGCCTTGAAAACCATTTCTTTCTCTCATTTCTATTTTTTTCTTCAAAAAAATATATATCACAAGGAGTTTTCTACCTCTGAAAACAAAAACAGAAACTAAGGTTGTTTTCTCTGAAATGAACCAGTTTCTCAGCCATTGTGTTTTATGTCTGAATTGTCTACCTTAAATTGCATGTCCTTGGGGCAGAGAGTGGCCCTCTATCTTTCTTTCATTTTTTTTTTTAACCAGTGCCAACTATCCTGTCACTGTTCTACAAGACAATAAATACTAAAGTGAACGGAAGATGTGTGAAGGGTGCCAATAGACAGAAATGGAGCCAGTGTTCTCTGGAATTACAACAGTGTTTCCTAACAAGAAGCTTGAGTGTCTCAGAAAGTCAAGTAGGGATGGAAGATAAGAAAATGGAAGTAAAAACACGTGCAAGAAGAAAGACAGATAAAAGAAGCCATTCATTTAAGATTAATTTGAAGTTAGCGAGTTGACCCATCTACATGAAATGAAAGAAGGTAAAGATATAATATATCTTTTTTCATTTGGCATATTTTACAAACATTACTCTCATTGATAGTGGGAAAAACCCTCTCAACAAAGTTTTAACTTCTACATGTAGTGTGAGAGAGAAAACTAAATATAGGATGTGTTAGTCAGCTGTCCATTACTACAATAAATTTCTTATATGATCAACTTACAAAGATGAAAGGTTTATTTTGTCTCATAATTCAAGAATGTTCAATCATTGATTATTTGGGGTGTTGATTCTGGGTCTGTACTAAGATAGTACATTATGGAAGGAGAATATTATGGAGCAATGCTGCTTACTTCTTGTTAGCCAAGAAATAGAGAAAGGCACAGGAAGGGCCAAGAGTTCCAATATCCCTTTGAGAGCATGCTACCAATGACCTAACACTTATACACTAGACCCCACTTCTTAAAGGTTACAACACTTTGCAATAGTACCACGGGCTTACACTGAGCCTTTGTTTTGTTTTGGCACTAGGGTTTGAACCCAGAGGCACTCAACTAGAGTCACATCCCCAAACACTTCTTCCAATTTTTTATTTTGAGGTAGGATCTCACCAAGTTTCCTAGGGACTTGCTAAGTGTCTGAGGCTGTCTTTGAACTTGTGGTCCTCCTGCCTCAGCCTCCCACGCCACTGTAATTACAGGCATGCACCACCATGTCTGGTTAGACCAGGCTTTTAACACATGGGAGTTTGGTGGACACTTATCTGAACTATAGCATAGGAAATAAGACTTGATCACATGTTCTTGTCTTCTCTTGTAAACATGGCAAAAATAATGTTGTGGACTGTGTCCTCAAACAAAGGGCACTTCCTTAGACTACACTTCCTTAATCACCAGCTCTGACCATCAAATATCTTCCCAAAGTCATCATATCACCCTCTTGTATCAGTTTCCTTATCTAACTCACCTCTAATTGATGGTATATATTTAGTTTTAGAAAATTATCTGCTACATTATTCATATATAAGTTCTGTTAGGGAAATGGATCTTGTTTTGCCACCTCATAAAATGGTGAAACTTAGTAGATATCAATACATATTGGCTTAAAAATAATAGAAAGAACATCGATATTGCTGTGTCACTGTAATGTGCTGATTCTAAGTCCCCTGGAAAGATACCCAGGAGTGGAATAGCAGGGTCGTATGGTGGAGTCATCCCTAATTTCTTAAGGATTCTCCATACTGCTTTCCAGAGGGGCTGTACCAGTCTGCAGCTCCACCAACAGTGTGTTAGTGTGCCTATCTCTCCACAGCCCCTC
>PVKS010008508.1:0-67959 GCA_004027875.1 Aplodontia rufa | reverse complement strand
CAGCTGATCACCAGCCACCATGTCAGGGCTCCAAGGTAACCAAGCTGTAATTCCCATGGTGAGATACTAAGACAGGGGAAACTTCATCCAGCTACCATATTCAGAGGTGGGACCTTTTGGAGTAGTTAAGGTTAAATGAGGCTGAAACGTGGGACCCTAATGCAATGGGATTTGTGGCTTTATGATGTAAGAGAGACCTGAGCTAAGATGCTCTACCTTACCATGTGAGGCATCGTGCTGCCTCAGGACTCTGTAGAAAAGCTCAACCAACAACAAGGATGACTCCAGATGTGGCCCCCCAGACCTTGGACCTCCATAACTGTAAATGGCATAAGCCTTATTTCTTGATAAATTACCCAGTCTGTGGTATTCAGTTATAGCAACAGAAAAAGAACTAAGACAGGAGATGAATGGCTTTTTCCAACAATTGCAGCCATAAACTTCTATTTTCTAATAGCCAGGAACACTGTGGAAACACTGAAAAAGCAAGTGAAGAAAAATGTCCTTGCTTGCTTGGCTTCTAAACAACCTAGAGTACACATCTTGAGAACAAGAGCCAACTCTGAATTATGGCTTCATCCCTTAGTGCTAGTACAGTACCACCTATACAGTAATTTCACAATTTAAAAAAATGACACGAAAGAATAAAACAAAAATTTCTCCCATCAAATGCCAAGTTTACTTCAACAAGGAATGCCTACAAAGCTTAATGCACAGGAAAGGATAGGATGGAGGCTAAACAGTCAGGAGGTGTCAAAGTACAAAAAGACTCAGGTCACTGCTCTGACAATGTGCCCTTACCACAGAAATGAAAAGTGGTTGGTGACATGAATAAACTTCCTGACATGTTGTGAACTGTCCACTTTGGATCTGATTTTTATGCATATTCTGTTTTCATCAAAATGCATGCGCTCTCAATGAGCTCTTCACGAATTTCAGCCCTGTGCTCTCTTCCAGCACTCATGATGAGGGCTCTCACACACACCCGACACCATTCAGTTTTCCCTCAAAATGTCACAATGTCCTCAGCACCAATTTCAGTTTCTAGCCAGTTATGTGAGATGATTTAAAATGCAAACTACCTGCAAAAGAAAAGAGAGTTTCAAAGACACTAAAAGAACAAAGGCCCCAACAAACACAAAAATCTTTGATCCACGCACCCTGCCAACAACATCCAAAAGAAGAATAAAATTCTCTTTGCAATATTTACAAAGTGGGATTATTTTATTAAAAATGATTTAGCTTATGTTTCCTACTATGTTGATTCAAATTGTATTTCAACATCCAGTCTGGGTAAGCACATTGTTTGAACAATTAATTGTTACCACATCCTCACACCACATTCTTAAACCACACCCCAGCAAAAGCAGCACTTCAGGGAGGGAGTCAGGACCTGCTGAATTTTCAATCGGTGTTTGGAACCAATAAGACTAAAATATTTCTTTGCTATTTAACTGAGCAAAATAATTGTGTTTGGCTTCGTGGCTATGGATCTGAAGAAACAGATTGAAGAGCCTCCCAAATAGGGTTTGACAGAATGTAATCTAATGCATTTTTTAACTTATTTTACTTCCAAAAGTGCCTGATTGTCTTTGTTGTGTACAAAAGAAAGAAACAGACTCTAGAAAGAACAAGTACTCTAATCTCCACTCTCTGCTAGGACACTCATGAAGTACTCCATCTACATTCTGCTTTTTGTATACCTAAGAAAAGAACGGCCCCCCCAAACTGAAAATATCAGCCCTCTCAACTCTGCCAACCACACTCTTGCTTAATTCACTACTTAGGATTCTCTCCTGTTCTTGTAAGACTGCCTTGAATATGTTCCTCTGCTCTGGGTGCCTTCCCAGCTTCCTCCCGATGCCTTTCCCAACCCCCTCAAACCCCGCTAGCAGGCCTTCCAAAAATTTCATTACTACCTCTACCCACAATGGAGGAGGAAGACCCACTCTTATTTTGGAATAGTCCCTACTGTGATCAGCACATGATTTGTCTCCCAGAGATTCTTGTGCTGGAATGAGAGGTGCTGGGACCTTTTTAGTGGAGGGTGAAAAAGTGAAAGGTGCATACCTTTGAAAAGGGTTATTACCCATCTTGCAGAATGGATTGGCTTGACAGCTGCATTGGTTCCTGTGGAAGCTGAGGGTTATACGTCAGGACAGCCTCCTTTATCCGGTCTTTCTTACACTTTGTGCCTGCTCTTTGAGCGCACTTGCTGTCACTCCCACTTTCCTGCGATTTTGTGAAGGTAAAGGTCCCTACCAGAGCCCAAGCAGATTCTGGCATCATGCTGTCAAAGATGTGACATAAAATCTCATGATTTTGGAGCATTTGGTTGTAGCATCACAAAATGGACTGAGGTTGCCCCTCCACCAATGCTAAGAACCAAATTCCCTCCCGATCTTCCTGGGTCCTCATTTTACCTTTTATGAGAATCGCTTTTAAATTCAGCTATCTTTTATAGCCACCCTGGCAGCCTTAAAATACTCAACAACAACCATGCCCAACACCAATTAAATGGGAAAATCTGGGAGCAGCCCCCCATCATTTTTGTTTTGTTTATACCAGGGACTGAACTCAGGGGTGCTTAACAACTGAGCGACATCCCTGGCCCTTTTGATTTTTTATTTTGAGACAGACCTGCTAAATTGCTGAAACAGGCATTGAATTTATGATCCTCTTGCCTTAGCTTCCTGAGTCATGGGGATTACAGGTGTGGATCACAATGCCCAGCATCAGTACTGTTTTTAAAATTCCAATGGCTCCAAACTGCAGTCAGGATTGAGATCCACTCCCTCTATCTTCACATTCTCCAAAGATATTTATATATCTGCAGGTCTCTCCCATCTTAAGAAATATAATCTCCCTATTATGAAACAAAAAAAAAAAATAACAAACGCTAACAATATGTAGAAAAAGGAAAATTCTCATACACTGTTGGTGGAAATATAAATTAAAACATCCATCCAAATAATATGGAGGTTCCTAAAAAAAAAAACAAAAACTACCATGTGATTCAGTTATCTCACTTCCAGGAATATTATACAAAAGAAAAGAGCTAAAGAATATTATACAAAAGAAAAGTATGCTAAAGAGCTATCTGCTCTCCCATGTTTACTGAAGCACTATTGACAATAGCCAAGATATGGAAATAACTGAAGTACCCTCAATGGCTGAGTGGAAAAACAAAATGTGACACATATATACAATGAAATAGTATTCCACTGTAAAAAAAAAATAATAATAATGAAATTCTGTCATTCATGACAACACAGGTGATTTTGAAGGACGTTATGTTAAGCGAAATAAGCCAAATACAACAACAAACAGTACATGTTCTCTCTCACGCAGAAGCTAAAAATGTTGATCCTATGGAAGTAAAGAGTAGAAGGGAAACAGAAAATGGGTAATGAGTACTAAATTGCAGCTGGATATGAGGAAAAATCTAAATGTTTTATGGCATAAGAGGGTCACTATAATTTACTATATGTAAAAACATCTAGAAGCAAGGAGATTTTGAACACTGTCGACACACATGCGAATACTTACAACAAAAATGATAAAAGTTTGAGGTGATGGATGTGCTAATTACCCTGATTTAATCATTGCACTTTGCATTCATGTATCAAATTATCACACTAAGATAAATATGGAAAATATTATGTGTCAAATAAAACACAAAAGCAGCCTCCCTCAATCCCATGTCCTCCTCTGAATATGCTCATCTCTCATTTCTTTCACATGGAACTTCTCAAAAGACCCGTGTAGAGGCGGAGGCAGGAGGAGTACAAGTTCGAAGCCAGCCTCAGCAACTTAGCCAGGCTCTAAGCAAATTAGTGACACTCTGTCTCACAATAAAAAATAGAAAGTGTTGGGGATTTAGCTCAGTGGTAAAGAGTCTCTGGGTTCATTCCATGGTACCAAAACAACAACAACCAAAAAACCTGTCTATGCTCACTTGCCCTTCCACCAGTTCAAACCACATCCTGCCCTGCTGTTTCACAGAAAATGCTTTCAGCAGGCTGTGATGGTCTTCTCCCTCACCCAGGCAGACTCCCTGATCCTATCGCTCCTGATGTCCTTGACTGCTAGCAGCATAATTCTTTACAGTCATTGCTTCCAAGTAGTTGTTTCCTCCTAGATAGGGTGGCCTGTTGACCTGCACATATACATGCTTTTTATTAGTAATGTTTTCTTCTGTTCTCCCTTTGAAGGGTTTTCGGTTCCAATTTTTTTGCTCTATTCCTTTAGAAAAATGAACATGTGATGGGTACTCCTTTGTTTCTCCTACGTATCAACTTCAGAGAAATCCTTTTCCTCACATTTTCACTTTGTTTTGTGGAACTCTCTCAACTGACAGTGTATTCCTGTGCTTTCATTTGTATTTACCAAATTGGAGGGCTTCTAATGTTATTTTCATTTTTTTAATAAGCATTTTTGTTTAAGAGAGAAGGACAGTGAGAGAGAGAGAGAGAGAGAGAATTAATTTTTATTGAGTTTTTCACATGGCTTTGGTTGCTCTGACACTCAGTTGTGTGCATGGGTGCTGGGGTTTGAACCCGTGTACTTGCTCATGCCGAGCCACCGCTCCAGCCCTGATTTTCACTTTTCTATGGTTTTTATTTTTTTGTCTTTCTTTCCTGAGATGAAACAGCTCCCTTGACATCCCCTTTATTTTCTTTTTCCTTTCATCATACATACCTTTTGTTTAAACCCTCTTTTTACAAAATCCAGTTATCATTGTTCCACAAAGGCCCTGAAGACGTAGGAGCCCGACCTTCTCTTGTTTGTTCCGACATCCTGTGCCTTCTGATCTGTGTTCTTCATTTCCCTCTGTCCCGCTTCCTTCCTCGAATCCAGGCCTGATGTGGGCAGAGGCCATCACACTACAATGGGACACAATGGCCACCTGGCCACCTGTCCATAACCATCACAGGAGGTAGCCCGCCTCAAGTCTGGGACTGGACTTCCTCACTGTCCACACCTCTTTCAAGTCCTGTACCCCAGGAGGATTTCACACTTAGGTTTTTGGGGTGACCTCCTTCAACCTAAGCAGCCCCTATGTCACAGACTCTGTGGTGATGTCCCAACCACCACTCATCTACACTGCACGTTCAAGAATTCCCCACATTTAAGAGTCTGTTTTAGACATTCAGGTGGTACATGGTCACCATGGTGGTGATGCAGGCACACAGGCTGAGTACAGACCCCAGGGATCTCTGTTCGATCAGACCCTGATGTGCTTGGGCTTCCTGGAGTTGTTCAGGGCACAGACTGCCCTACTGTCACAGTGGCTCTTCTCCATCAGCTCCCTTCGGGCCAGCTTTCTGCAGTACATAGCCAAGCTGCACAGCAAGAATCCTGCTCAGCCATTTTATTATCTTAGTGGAGCCATTTAATTTCTAGAGGCCTAATTACTTGAGAAAACTATTCTGCCTGGAATTTGAGTTCTCTGTAAGTTTGTAGCATCCTCTCTCAGTTGGTCCAAATTTCACTGTATTTGGCAGATATTCTTTATAGTCTGTGGTCTGAGGTTGTGGCTATTTAATGGAAGACAGCAATTTCTTGCTTTACTCTTTTTCTTCCTTTTGTGGGCTTCCAGGCAGAACAATGGAATTAAAAAATGGCTTTATACGACCATCTTTGACTAGATCTTTGTTTAATTTTTAAACAGTTTGAAGCAAGGCCAGTAAACATTTTTTTTTCCTTTAGAAAAACCAACCAAATACAAGCTATTCCAAAAGTCTTAATTTAATTACAGCATGAAAAAAGATGCTTAATGGACAATTTATTGTTCTAAGTATTTCTAAAGACAGATATTACTTCTAAAAGACAACAATCATTATTTTGTGAAATTTTACTCTTGCCTTATAGGCAAATCATCAATAGGTACTTTGCTTTCTTTTGATTAATAACCATGAGTAGGTGTTCCACCTATTTCATTGGCTTTAGATTACAACATTTGTGGAACTTGTGAACTTGACTTAACAAAAAAAGGAATTCTTGAAACGCATGCTTGGAAAATAATGACTCTTACCAATGCCAGGATTCTCATTTAATGTCATCTAGAATAAATTCAGGCTGAGTGTTTTGAGGAGGGAAGTTCTTTTCCAAGATATTACATTTAGAAGCTAACACTAGGGCCAGGTGTGGTGCTGCACATTTGGAATCCCAGCCACTAGGGAGGCTGAGGAAGAAGAATCTGAAATTACAGGACAGCCCTGGGCAACTTGGCAGGAGCCGGTATCAAAATAAAAAAGAAAAGGGCTTGGGAGGTAGTTCACTGGTGGAGCACCCCTAGGTTCAATCCCTAGTATCAGGAAAAATAAAAGAAAGGAAAAGAAAATCCTAACAAGAAGGTCAGGGTACAGCTCAGTGGTCAAGCTCTTGCCTGGCATATGTAAGGCACTGGGTTCCATCCCCAGCACCGCAAAAAGGAAAAATTAACACTATTTATTGTAGATAACCACCTTTTTCACTGAACTTTGCCAAGTAGTAATAAGGATTTTATAAACCCCACCACTTGTTCAGTTTAGACCCTGATACCCTAGCCAAAAAAAAAAGAGGTTGACATAAAAATCAAATCTTGTCTCCATTTTTTATTTAATTGATTTCATTTAAAATCAGCGAACAAATTAAAACTAATCACTTTGGGCTTTAAAATGTCTCTTTCTCTCTTCTCTGGGGTACCCTCTCCCCACTGAATTATTACAACCTTGGATGCAAAACCATGATCCACTGCAATGGCTAATTATGTATTTAATTGACTTAGAAATAACTAATTTCCTCTAAATATAATTACTTTCTTTTGGGAAAATAATTTGTAAATAATTATTGTTATACATCCCCTAGTATTATATGTTCCATTTATACAACTAAGAAAACATCTCCCTAATGTAGACATTTTCACATTAAAAAAACCAGTTGCCTAGGTGTAAAACAATCTTTCAGTTAAGCTATTTCTTCCTAGTAAAGAGGAGGATAAAGGAGTAACTGCTAGATTGTGATCCCGGAGGAGCTGAGTTATAGAGTCAGGAGGAAGAAAAAGGGGGAGAGGCAGGGACTGTGTCTCTGAGGACCACCATGCGTCCTGGTTAAATAGGCACCTGCGATAAATGCAACCTGACAAGTATCCAGAGACCGGAGCAATATTCCATCAAGTATTTTTAAATTCAGTTCCACACAAGTCAACTCAGTTTTGCCTGGAGAACCTACCAGACATTTAGCTGGTGTGCGTATAATTACCTGTCTCTCAGAATTGGGAGTGGGAAATAGCAAAAAGAGATGTGTGTAGCATTTAAAAGGGTAATAAACAAAAAGGCCAGCTGTTAAAGGGAGCTGAAACTCAAGGATTTGGTCCATTGCTGAATTTTTTAAGCTTTAATATATTTAAGGAACAATATTTTTTCATTTCAAAGGTCATCACCATTGTTTTGCTTAAACAAAAATCTAAAACTACTAAAGATATACCTCCTTTAATTTATTTGTAATATCAAAGAACCAATGTAGGATTATTCACATGCATTACAACCACCAAGTATCTTTCATAG
This sequence comes from Aplodontia rufa, assembly GCA_004027875.1. NCBI lineage: Eukaryota > Metazoa > Chordata > Mammalia > Rodentia > Aplodontiidae > Aplodontia > Aplodontia rufa. Next base: position 60,409 of record PVKS010008508.1, on the reverse strand, counting down.
TTAATCAAGTCACACTTAGATTATCCTGTTCAGAATTTATTTAGGGTATGTAGTAGTTAAAACTCCTCAGATGTCCAAGACAAAACTCCTTCATAGAAGTTTTAGTACCCCAGTCCTTTTTGGATTTTGATGGTGCTAGGATTGAACCCACAGGCACTCTTCCACCAAGCTATATCCCTAACTATTTTTTATTTTTTTATTTTGAGACAGGTCTCCCTATGTTGCTCAGGTTGCCCTCAAACTTGCCATCTTCCTGCCTCAGTCTGCCAAGTTACTGGAATTTCCAGACATGTACCTCCACACCCAGTTTTAGACCCATTTTGAAATAAGAAGCTGTTATAATATACAAAAGAACAGAGTATATGAATTCTTAAGCCAGACCTCTATCAAGTCTGAGGAAAGCAAATCACAAATTCAAGGCCAGCCTTGACAACTCAGTGAGACCCTTCTAAAAAAAGAAAAAGAAAATGAAAGGAAGGAAGGAAGGGAGGGTTGGGGATATAACTCACTGGTTTAGCACCTCTGGGTTCAAGCCCTAGTACTACAAAAAACAAAGCCTCACATAGCAAAATTTAAAAATGCACAGACAGCTACACGTTTATATAGATCTTAGTTCCAAATTCTCTGCTTCTACTGGAAGTATCTTTGCTACTTGATTTGCCAATTAAGAAGGAAACAGAACTGTCTCAACTAATAATTATGCTCATGATCATCCTTAGAGTAAAACACATTTGCTGTGCTCCATAGACCTGTCCTCATATCACCAGACAAGACAACATAATTTAGAGACTGCTAATATACTTTGAATCTAAGCAATAAAAATTTTAACAAAGAGAAAAAGAGAGACTCTCTATGTAGTGGGCTTTTTATGTTATCAGCAAACTATTTATACCTGTCCTGTTTGATACATAATCACCAGGCATAGGTGGCTATTGAGTGCTTAGAAAACTGGCTAGTTCAAATTGAATTATAAGTATAAAATGCACCCCAAATTTTGAAAGCTTCTTTAAAAAAAAAGCCAAATATCTCATTAATAAATTTTACACTGATGACAGGCTAAAATAATATTTTGGAGGGATTAGGTGAGATACAATACATTATTAAAATATATTTAAACTTCTTAAAAATGTGGTGACTACAAAATGCCAACTTGTAACTGTAGCTCACCACATTGTCTTTCTATTAGGCAGTGTGTGTTGTTTTTATTTTTATTTTTTGGTTTTGTTTTGTCTTGTCTGTTTTTCTGTGGTGCCAAAGATTGACCCTAGGCCCTCACACATGCACTCTATAACTAAGCTACACTGCTAGTCTGGGACAGTGTGGCTTTAGAGACTGATGTTGAAATTGTTTAACTATGTATTAGATTAAAATCAAGGTAAAAATCATCAAGCATCCATTCTCTCCCAGACTCTCATACAGGCCAGGCAGAGGGAGGGGAACAGCAAAACTGCCCATCAGAAGGTTACTGAAACAAAAAGATTCAGCTCATTGCCTTTAGCCTTATCTCTGACATTTAACTCTTCCAAAAATTTCCTCCGCTCCACTGCTTCTGCTATATAAAGTTTCCAAGCAAACCATGACCCCAGTCTCCCAGTAGTGAAGCACATACTTTATAAATTAGTTGTGCTATGGCCGTCACCACTGCTCTAATAAAGGTGGGTACCTGCACAGGTATGCAAGTGACTAGACACAAGTAGGAAGAGTTCATGAAACCCTCTCAGGTAGAACAGCAGCAGGATATCAACAGGAAACTCTGGCCACCCACTCAACACCAAAAGGGTTCTCCGCAGATTATCACTACAGCCAAGAAGAAACATATCTTCTATGGGACTGGTAGCCACAAAGGGGTGTAGGAATGGAATATGTGCTTGCAATGGCAGGGTTCCCTGCTATGTTTTAGCCCTAAACCTACTAAAGCGCTCTGCTGCTTCTTCCTGCCCTTCCCTCCCCAAGCTTCAAAGGTAACTGGAAAACCACGTTGGTCACTGAGAGTTTGCAACAGGGAACTAGGCTATTCTGTAAAATAGACTGGGGATCAGCAGATTTAGCATTCTCATTGAAGAGTTTCAGGATAAGCATTCACTGAATTATTCAACAAATAGACTTCCTACTATGTGCGAAGCATTTTGGAAGGATCTGGTACACGTCACTGAACAAAAGAGAGTAAGGTCCCCAATTTAATCAGAGTCACACAGCAAAAATGAAATAGAAAGGTAACTTATATACCGCTTCTAGAAGCAGTAAGTGTCAAGCAAAAGTAAAAGTAACTAAGGCAGGGAAGTCCTGGGGCTCTCTGTGGAAGAGCAGCAATTCCTTGGAGTGACCAGGGTAAGCCTCACTCAGAGGGTGAAACCTTCCAAGAGACCTGGGAGTGGGAGGAAGGAAACCAACCCTGCCTCAAAGGAAGGCTGGCAAAGTCCCCACACTGGGAGGAGACCTCTGCAGCAGGAGAGAGATTAGTTAGGAGCAGAGTGACAAGCAGTCACAGAGGCCATGGGGTTACACCTTGTGAGACTCAGAGGCCATCCTGAGGACTGCAGTTTTTACTCAGAGATGAGAAGGTTTTGAGCAGAGGAATAATTTATTCTGCCTTTTGAAAGAACTTCCTGTGTATTGTTCTGAGCGGAGTCTAGGAGTCAAGGATAGAAGCATGGACTATTCAACCAAAATGTTTTAAATATTGTTGCAATTGAAAGCTAAATAATGACAATCAAGATAAAGAAGGTTCAGAGTAACAGTTTCTGATCAGGACTGAGAGAAGAAAAGCTGCGGGTGACAAAGTAGAGAAATGCAGAAATCTGACAATTTTCAGGATGTCAAATGGTGTCGTTGTGACTCATTAAGCAAGACCAGTTGTCGAAGACAAGAGCAGCGTCCACAGGCGTGATGCTGGTGAAATTCCTCATTGCACCTGTCCTCTGAAGGGGACTGTGTTAAGAAGAGTTTGATTTTTCCCTGTTTTAAGAAATAAACTACTTCTCTAAAAGCAAACACATTACAGCAACAGCAACCAAAAGAAAAAAAAAATGGTGAACACAATTAACCCAGCACTTCCAACCTATTTTAATATTTAGTTAGGAAACGTAGCAGGTATGTGCATTGCCTTTAGATGACTAGCAGGGAAAAGTATGTAAAGAAAAAAATAATCAGTATAAATAAACATTAATACAGAACTAATTTTCTTAGTTCTCATTTCACTGAATAATTATACCTTTGGGCTAACATGAATAATTTATTAAGTAGCATGCAGTTTATATGTAGCCGTGCAACTTTCTGCCCTCATTATGCAATCATTTGAAATCATTTCCAGGGCAAACCAGGGCCGGAAAGAGACTTCCATGCAAATGTCCTTTTCCTATGAGCTTATGCATAGTTTACTGAGGGTCTCTTTAGGTTAATAAGAACTGTTCAAAACACTATTGAGATATGTTCTATAATTCATTGAAGTCCTAAAATGCCAAACTCCCCTTTTTTTCTCGGCTTATTACACACACTGGTGCTTAACTCAATTGAGATTTTATTTATTTATTTATTTATTTTATTCAGAAATTTATTTGTTGAACAAACAAGCTTCTAACAAAATAATAAACTATATACAAATTCTGAAAATTAAATGTAAAATCATATTTTTGATTCCTGGTGTCTTCACAGTTATTAAAAGTTACCTGTCTTTCAGTAAAAGCTACTGTTACAAAGTAATCCTCATAAAATAATTTAGTTTGGGTGCTCTGGCATCTAAGGATCCGAAGACAGCTCCATTTCCCATTAAAATGGCCTCCATATCAGCTGTTATAAGAAGCAGCCAATGTGTAATGAAGCATCAATACATTAATCCTGAGAGTTGACCTGTTTTGGTAAGTCTCACCGAGCACCAAACACTGATTATATAGACCTGAATGTTCCTCCTCGTTTTCTTGCTTCTTCACATTCTCTCCTACATTGTAGATCATCATAAAATGATAATTTAATTACTACAACTATTAATTATGCTCATGATTAATTTGAAATGCCTGACACAAAATGTAAACGGGTACAGTGAAAGACAACACACAGTCTTAATGAAATTCTAACACCTGAAAATGTTTGGCATCATTATCAGTCAAGTAACTGCACTTAATTTCCTCTCAGTTGGGCATATTAATTAAGCTGGTTCCTGGTGTTATTTACTAAAACTGTGTTTCAATACAAAACAATTAAAGTGCATCTGAACTACGGCCTTGAACTGTACACTCACACCCAGCCTCTGCCTCCCAGCCAGGCCGACCCTGAAATAAAGTCATCAGTCCCTGCTTTCGACTTCCCCTGAGCACCTTCCCACCCTCCTGCCAAATGCCCAGTCCCTTAAGAAGTTGGCTCATTTTCTTGGAACCTCCAAACACTACAAGGTTTACAAGCCTTTTGTAAAGTGTCATGTGAACTGTTTACATTGGAAACGATGGGCGAAATGTTGGCTGAAGAGAATAAAAACAATAACGCTTTGCCAAAATCACCAGGGCTTTCATCTGAACACAGTATTCCTGACATATAGGATGGAGAAGTGGGAAGACCCAGGCAGAATGAGCTGTGGGGCTTCCAGAAGAAAGTCTAGAATAACTGGGCATGAACTGCATCTACAAAACACACTGAGTGGTAGCACCCAGTGGTGTGCAGGCTCTTCAGGCATGTGAGCCCTCTTACTTAACCTAAAATAGAACTTTTAACCCAGGTATGAGGTCACCCCAGTGTTCATCTAACCAAAGCCCCTGGAACCTCTGCCCTCTTCAGGTTCAGTCACAGTGGAAAGTGAGAGTAACACAGAGCCATGCTATCATTTATAGGATCTGTTTTCCTTCCTTTACTTTTTAATTCCCCCTTGCAAACAAGAATTCAAGTGTTTGTTCTAGAAAAAGAAGGCAAAGGAAGGGAAGAGAAAGTGAAGGGAAAATGTCGGGGACCATTTCCACCATGCTGATTGACAAGGTCCAGGCGTGGGGAAGGGCTTGGCAAGGCCACCATTCCAGGAAATTGTCACTGTTATCTCTCCTAGGAATTGGATATTTTCTTATAACGATCATACTTATCACTATGCATTTGCAGATCCAATTTCCAGAAAGATTTGTTATTGATGATAAAGACCTTTGTAAAATAATAATACTTCATTAGGTCTGCGGAGTCTGAGGGAAGATGAGAAATGCCTTTGAAAAATGTATCAATGCTACACTAAAAAAAGCCCAGATAACCAGAAATCCAACTTTGAAAAGTTCTTAAGAAAGTTACATTTACAGGAATTACTCTCACTCATGTTGATTATATCTAGTCCTGTTAATGTTTTACCAGTTAAACAATCAAAGACATAATAGGAGATTTACTGTTTCCACAGTACAGGGACCACCGTATGTAGCCTATAATGCCGGAGGACATTTGTGGTATCCACCTATAGGAACCCAAATAAATAATTATTAAGACCCTCCACCCACAAACCCATCATTGCTTTTTATAAGAATATACAATGAAAATGGAGAATGCTAATACTAATGGCAAATGGACTAACGTCCAGTGCTTGCCATTTCTTCAGACTTGTACATCAGGGGCTACCTTGGTGATGTGGGACAAAGGAACAAAGTAACAGCATACGTAAACAATTACATATATATTATCTAAAAATCAAGCGTCCACACTGCATACTATACGAGTGATTAAGGAACATGTTTTCCCACTTCTCATTTTGCCTTTGTATTTTAAACAGTTTAAGTTTCTACTTCTTAGAACTTAGTAAGGACACAACTATTTTTGTAAGGTTACTAATAGTAAGGTGACAACAACATAATTTTAGTTAATTTAGAACTGTAATGCAATGCTAATTGCTTGCTTGGAAAAGGGCACTAAAGCTGGACAATACTGTATTACCAAAAGCAAGAAAATTTCCTAGTAAAATGCTTGCACAAAAGCTTCTGAGTAAATATAGAAAGCTGATCTTAATGTACTCTTTAAGTGTAACACAGGTAAAGGGTGTAATGTCTCAAAAAAAGACATTTACTGAAAAATTAAAAAAAAACATTGTGGTTAAGGTTTCAAGGAAGTATGCTGTATTGATGGCTAACGACGGGGATTACCAAGAAATTTAAAAAGAAGTCTAATGTAACAAAACAGTTAATGAAAGTATTGTTTTGCTACCTGTATAAAAATACGTCACAATAAAGAACAGACAGCATTTTGCTCAAGCACGGAACTGTGTCTGCTTGCAATTTGTCCCGGAGGTTCGAGATGTTCCTCCACGCCGACTCCACTCATCCTTCAGGGACTGCTGGGCTGGCTCCCGGCAGGAAAATAAGAGAAATGAAGGAAGGAAGGGAGCAGGGAGGGGAGGGCAGGCAATACACAGGGATGAAAAGGGATAATGTTCTTGGAAGGAGAAGAGAGTTCTCAAGTAAAAAGGACTGTTGCATCCAGGAATAAAATACTTCTTAACCAAAATTTTCAATAACTTTGCCTCTTAACAAGTTCTTTTAAATGAGCATGTTCTTTATTAAATGAAATATGTTAATCATATATCTTTAAAATATTTCATAATGGCATGCCTTTCCCCTAAGATCAAACACATCCTGTCATTTTGCCATCAATTTATCTCATTGTTTGAGCCTAATGGAATATTTGTCACTTATAATTCAAAGAATATTAACAAAGGCTAGAAGAAATCCGTTCTGTAAAACCCTGATTCAAGTATAGATAGGATGTGCATACTGATCCAAAGACTAACTCTGAATATCCTAATTTTAAATGCTCTTTTAATTTTCAATACGTTCAAAACAGAATGAGATCACTGGAAGACAAGAGGGAGGAACAATTTGGTTGTCCCAAATTTGAAGTACTATAATCTTGAAACTGAGTTTACAAGTTTAACAAATTTACATGTTAATAAAGAAAATGTATATAAAATATCTATAGAAATGCAAATTTGAATATCTTAAAAATCCAGACCATTTAAAACAAAATCAGAAACTATACACATATCACAAAGCAAAGATGATGGCCAAGCCATCTACAATACAATACATACACGTATACACACAGAACAAACACACACATACTCCTTGAAGGAGAAATTGGCTGGCTGATCATTTCTATCCAAATATGTAAGTTGAGGAAATGTAATAGCCATACCTATGTAATCACCAGTCCAAATGTAAAGGGACTTCAATAGCAAATCCATTCATTCCATAGCCAGTGGGGGCTCCTCCTGAAAATACATCCCTTGTCTTACTGATTTCATGGTGAGTCCTCCCACATTTATGCCTCTATCTCAAGCCTCTTCCATGAACACCAGCCTGTAGGTCCAACTGCACATTTAACATCTCCACTGAGGTATCTATGTGACATCTCAAACTTTAAAACTCCAAGCCAAATTGATTTTCCCCCATCACATCCCATCTCCCGTAGACCTCCACAAATGCACTATCTGGGAAGTGACTCTGATTTCTATAGCTAGATTATAAATACAATGCAGCTTCTGTCTGACTCGCACAGGACACTCATTAATGGAACCCAGCCACCAAGCTGCAGGAAAGACATCAAGGGGTTCATATGGAGAAAAACCAATCTCCAGCATAGGGTATGATGGGGAACCAGCAGTTCCCAGGGACCTCTGCTCACAAGGGCTTGTGCCTGAGGTCATGCTCTTCAAATTCTTAACCTTATCTTTGAGTCTGTGTTCTGTACATGAAGCCCAATGGGACAATGAATCATGGGTTGGCAACTTGGGACCTCTGCTCCTGCAAGATTCTGACTCCCTGGAACAGGTTTTCAGCTGCCCAGTTTCTAGCTCCCTGGCCTTCTCTGCCCCAGCCCTTCAACAGTGACTGCTGTCTCCTCTGCCCCTGGAAGGGACCTAGGTACAAACACAGGAAGGAGGAGGGGGCTAGGCACATGTGTACTGGTGTTTCTGGTACGGCATGGTGGAGTCCACCCCAGAACTTGTAACAAGTCACTGGAATGGTTCCCCAATTCATGTACTGAGCAAGATCCTGCATGGGGCTATAATCCCTCAAGGGTCACCTGTCCACTGTGGATTAGATTGGCCAGCCCAAGGAAGGACAGAAATCCAGTCTTATTTGTTCAATCCTAGCTGGGAAATGTGTCCTCTGTCCTAGGACTGGTAGGAGAGAGAACAGTGAGCTGGGGTGGGGTGGGGGAGCTGAGACAACTGAGGAAGGGGTCTAGACACCTGGGCAAGTCCGTACTACCCAGTAAATACCTCCATGTGCAAGAAAGAAGGAAGCCCATTGTTACAAACCAAATTTAAAAAAAAAAAAAAGACCACAGAAGAAGGAAAAATGTTTTACATTACAGGACCTTCTAATATCATTTTTCCCTGCTTTTAGAACTTGGGTCTTGTGGCCTCTCCTTTTCACTGAAGCATGGGACCTGCTTCAGCACTCAAAGCCAAGACAAACCTTCCCTATTAGCCCTGCCCAAACTGCAAATTTGTGAGCAAAATGTCCCTGTTATTCTAATTCACTAGTCTGGGGGGGTGGCTTCTACAGCAAACTATAACCAGAACACTTAAGAGCTGCTGATTTTCTGATTTCCCCAATGCATACATGGCACACACACTCAGGTTTTCATGGAAGCCTTGGAAAGACAGTGATTTTGAAGGTCTTTTGTTCATCCATATCCCTAACACCTGGAACACTGGCTTATCCCAACAACCACCCAAATAAGTATTTGTTCAATGAACTGATGTTCAATTTTGATGAAGTGTGGCTATAAACAAGTAGGTTACCAGTAGAGGAAAACTTTACAGTTTGGAATGAATGAAAATTGATGCTCCTTGACTTCCACTGGGGCTCTTTGCTGATAAACACCTTGTTAATTTGAAAATATCATAAGAGGAAACTGCACTGACTTTACTGTGACCTGGAGAATGGCACAGGTCAGCAGCACTGTGCACCATAGACTCACAGTTGTTTTCCATGTGATCACAGGACAGTTGGCCAGCATCATGAGAGAATCAATGTGCATACAGCCAGCCCAGGAAAAGACCTAAATTCAAAATTCAGAGTTTGGTTTCCACTGAACTGCATATCACTTCCACACTATCCTAACATAGTGTCTGTGGCCATCGGACATTGGAAAGTATAAAATGGATGGCAGCTAAAAGCTAGTGTGCTGGGTAAGTGTGGTCTTGTGATTCTGCCAAAAGGGCATCAAGATAGGACTGTGCACTCAGAGCCACCCTCCCTCTCCTGAGGAGTCTCTCATCACTAAGAGTGCAATTGCATGCGACCACTGTGGATGAGTCACTTTCTAGCTACAAAGAAGTATTCTCAATTAAAGGAAAACTGAACATGAGCAAGACATAGTTCCTTGCATTAATGTTATAAATGAAATCAAACACGTGGTCGGGTGTGGGTGAGCACACCACCGAAGGGTGAAAGAAAAATGCGCACCTCGCAAGGGAGTGAGGGGTTTTTAATGCCGACCTGACGCAATGCTGCCCTTCACCCTAATTGGAGGAGCTCAGGTGCACAGTCTGCGGGATTGTCTGTGATTAAGTGGAGGCAGGTGCAAGAGGAAGTAGGTGGTGACTGGGAGATAATGGGGGTGGGGGTCGCCGCACACGAGGTGAGGGTAGTAGGGATTCCAAGTTCGCTGGAAGAAGATGGCTGGATACCAGAAGGGGTCCTTGGAAAGAAGTGGGCGGGCACAGGTGAGGGAGTTACTATCTTCAAAGGGGGAGGGAGAATCTAAAAATGGAGGTAGTAGACTATACATCACAATCTTTCAAGTTTGACAGAAAAGACATACATCTTACATTAATATCTTTAATATACATGAACACACTTGACAAGATGCATCACATTCAAAAATGAAACCATTTAGGGTAATAGCAATCATCATTTCAGTTTATTCCAGTGTTAATTTCACAGTACCACATAGCTCCTCACCCTGTCACTCAGTACTTACCCAACCAGGACAAAGAAGGTAAACACCAGGAGTCTATTAGGAGTAGCCTATGGAGGTTTTCTGCATAATAGGAGCTGCAAGCTTGCAGTGGGACATGCCCATCGCTCAACAGGATTATTGCATCTTCCCATGCCACCTATGTTGCTTCTCTCAAGGCCTCATTTTTATGAATAGGTGGGTATTCTGCCAACCTAGCAGGGATTGTATTTCCACTAACTAGCCTGGAAATTGGTGAGAAACTGTCTTTTGTCTCCTCTTGGCACGTTAATTGTCACTGCCTTCCCAAGGGCTCTGTCCTACCTTCCTTACTGAGAACCCAGTCAGGAGCAAGATCTTGAGAACAGCAAATTCCCTGACAATAATCCCACACAAGCTGTTCAAAATTTCCACAGATGCAGCAGATGCAAATACAACTGAGAATCTCAGGTCTTCTTGGTAGAATTCAGAAATTTTGACTGCCCCTCTAATGAGAGCTTTGAACACCCATATCCATGCCACAGCATCTTGTATTATGAATATTCTGAGTATCAGAAGACTAAGTGAAGACCCTAAATGTTGAAGTTTTAACTTTTGTTACAAATTAATCAATGGTTTCTTGAACAGATTGTTGACCTTGGCCTTGCTTCTTTATTCCTTTTCCCTGTGCTCGAGTCCAGTTCTTCAAAAGCATATTTCTCCTGCTATCTTGAGTGATCCCTTCTGCCATTAAGGTAATTCTGGCATGTTAGAAAATGTGTATACAATGGGTTCCTGAAGACAGTGTGCTCCAGGTGAGGGGAAAATAGAGTAGCAGGTTATCCTTGTGCTCCTATATCTGGGGAGGTTACATCCTTACACAGTGTTTGGGGAAGAGATGGACCCGCCGTGCTGAAGGATTCTGCCTGATGCTGCACACACAGAGAAGAGTTACATTTTGTCTGATTTTTCAGGTCTCTCCCCAGTTCTCATCCCCTTTCACTGCTATGAGGCCAAACTGTGCAGAAAGCAGAGGTAACTCCGTTTCCCCTGTTTCCCTTTGGAGTCTTTCTTCTTGTGAGATAAACAGCACACTCTCAAGTACTAAGCTGTTCACAAGTCAACCAAATATTAACCTGAGGACTTAGCGTGAGGAATATACCATGCCACACTTTCTGTCACGTCAGGCTTCAGGTCCAACCTCCCAGCCTAGCAACACAAAATCTTTACCAGCAGGAGGTCACGAGCATTCAGGCCACCTTGGGCCTGTATCCCTAATATAACTGGTGCCTGGACAGGGTGGAAACGAGGAAGCTGAGAGGCCAGTTGCTTCAACCCAAGTCCAAAGCTCAATTCTTGAAAACTAGCAATCACCCAGCATTCTGCCTCCTGCACTAAACTTGTTTCTCTCTTTTTAAGAATATACATAGTTATTTTTTTAAAAAGCTTTATGTTTTAAATAGATTCTCAGGCTTTCTAGGGATCATGTTGACAAAAAAAAGAAAGAAAGAAAGAAAGAAAGAAAGAAAGGAAGGAAGGAAGGAAGGAAAAAAAGAGGCAAATTCCACGTAGCTACTCATGTGAGTCATTCCAGAACACAGAGGAGCACTTAAGAAAGATCAGAAGATATTATAAAAAGGCACAAAGCTCCAGTTACATGGGATTTACTAAAAAAAGTCTGGTGATCTAATCAACATGGTGGCTGCAGTTGATTAATAGCATGTTGCATGTATGCAATTTGCTGAGAGAACAGATCTCATATGTCCTGACCCCAAACACACACGCACGCACGCGCACACACACGGCAACCATGTGGGGTGGTGGGAGGGATCATCATTTCACAATGTGTATCAAAAACATGTTGTATACTTTAAATGAACAACACTTTTATTTGTCAATTACAGCTCTATAAAGCCAGAGGCAGGGAAAATGAACAGGTGACAACACAGCTTTCTTCCAATAGGGATATGATTCCTCATTCTTCCCTGGGAAAGAGCTGCCTGATAAACAAAGTGAGCCCAAGCTGGCATGATCAGATCACTAATGAAACACTTTTTTCATTTCACCAACATTTTTTTTTTTTAGCAGCAATGCTTCATGAAAATTTCAGTCCATTTTGAATGAGGCCATGCATGAGGCCAGTGCACAATTAAAATCTTATGCCCCTTTCATGGCTCAGCTTTTGTAAAACCCACTGTGAGATTTGACTAGAAGATAGCATATAAGATGAGTAACGGAGCTGGTGTGTGTATTCTGTCATTCTGCATTACTGCTGTGTACAGAAAATAAGATGCAAACAGTTCATGATGAGCGAGGTGAGGGGGGAAATGAAAATGTCAGCTGCAGGAGGAAACTGTTAAATGGCACCAACTGCCTGGGAGAGGTGTTTGTCTACCCATGTGCTGCTTGTCTCCCTCAATCTATCATCAGAAAGGACAAGCCACCTCAGGAGGAATGAGTGTCCTAAGCCAGGAGGATGGAGAGGCGCTGCTCAGACTGCCCACAGCAACAGCACACTCACCCTGAACTGTCAGTTTACGGGCTTCACTCTAATCTGGCTGCTGTCAGTGGCAGATCCAGAAATAGGCATGCACAGGGCCTCCTGGCCTTCAAACCCGGCTGACAACGTGGCAAGCACTAAAGTCAGAGGGTAAGTATGGTGATGTGAAGCATATTTAAAGGAATGGTCACTGTACATGGACATAAGTATCTTCTCTCAAGTTTTTGCATAATGAAGAACCCAGATTTTAGGAAAATGGGTCACGACATGTAGAAAAATGCACAGCAAAGAAGAAGCTGGAAGATTGCAAAGGAAAGAGCACGGAGAATGGATTACTTCTGCTTGTTGCACCTCCATACGTGTCCCACAGTAGGGAAGGGGGAGAAGAGCTGGGGGAAGACAATGAAAACAAGAGAATAACTCTGTGAGGAAAAGCGGCTGCTATAACACACCGGCTACAACTCTCAGAGGAGCGGTTCTATGATTTGCAAGAAAAGAAAACTATTTGCACAAATGAAACCTTTCCATGAATAAGGAAAACAAGAAACACTTTTCCTCATTCTCTTAGGGAAAGGTGAGATACCAAAGAACAGTCTCTTTTCCCTCAAAAGAAAGTGGCCAAACGGCCATGGTAGTGCCTCAGCAACTTAGTGAGGCCTTAGGCTATGTAGCAAGACTCTGTCTCAAAATAAAAAGGGCTGGGGATGTGACTTGGGGGTTAAATGATCCTGGGTTTAATCCCCAGTACCTTACAAAAAAAAGAAAGTAACTGGCAGGTGACCAAATGTGCCTCTGGAATGAAGAAGCCCACCCCCAAAGAGGTTCCTCAGGTACAGTCCACTTCACACTTCAGGTAAGCCTATGCTCTCTGTCCAATGTCACAGTGATTTTTTAAATGGGTATAATAGGTGCTGATGGAGACAGGTGGTTAAGATGAAAAGAGAATGTTTAAAACTATTCTCATACTGCTGTGTTAACCTCAAATACTTGATTTTATTCCTAGATTATCAGTTATTTAAATTTCCCCTACTGTGCTAACTAATTATTTGGTTCTTCAGTTCCAAATGAGTCTGTGTGTCTCCCCCTTTTTCTCCTCTCTCTCTCCCTCTATCTTCCTCTCTTTAACTAATAGATTTAGCTTTTTTAGACCAGATTTAGGTTTATAGAAAAACTGCACAAAAAGTACAGAGAGTTCCCTGCACACTCTATCCTTTCTCCCATCCTGTTGCTCGTTATTAACGTCTTGCATTGGTGTGGTATGTTACAAATGATAAATACCAATACATTATTATGAACTAAGCCAACATTTTAATTTGATACCTTAGAAAAATAATCCAAATTCCCCATGAGATTCAGTGTTTCAGTGGAATATTTAAACCCATAGGAAGTAATGACAGTTTTCATCAATGCTGATTGGCTGCCTTTTCTATAAATCCACACTGATCCTCATAGATGCATGGCATCATGTCCATTAAAGCCCAGGAGGACACCATCTATGGGCTAGATTGATCAGCTGGGGAATAGGTGTATTATACTCTGACAACAGTTGACAAGACCATCCTAACAGAAATCCCGGATGCCACCTAATCCATGCTGCCTCTCACCAACAATAAAATTGGAACATAGATTGGCAGGGTAGCTCATGAGAAATCTATCTGCATAAGAAGGGAGGAGCTTCTGAGGACCCTAAATAACGTAGAAATAGCACCAGCACCTCCCTTGTCAAGACACAGACAATCCCACAAAGAAACCAATTTAGACATGCCTCCTGGTGCAATCTCTCCCTAACTTATTAAAGCGTTCTACAACGTGAAGCTTCTAAAGTGAAAACCACGACCCTGTCATCGATAACTCTGGCCACCAACATCATTGACGTGGATCTTTTCTGATAAACAGTGGCACCAAAAAGAGAAGGCAGCCTTCTTCTGTGGGGTGTCCTGCAGGTAGGAAGGCTAGACACAGGGACACGTCCAGCTTCCTCACATCCCTGGAGTTGATGGCTTCTCCTAGTTCCTTAAAAAAGAGATTTCTCAGCCTGGCATGGTGGCAAATGCCTGTAATCCAGAGGTTCAAGAGGTTGAGGCAGGAGGATCATGAGTTCAAAGCCAGTCTCAGAAACTTAGTGAGACCCTGTCTCAAAATAAAAAATAAAAAGGACAAGGTATATGTTTAAGCAACTCTGGGTTCAATCTCCTGAAACTTAAAATAAAAAATAAAAATAAAAGGAGAAAGATTTCTCATCTTTGGCCTCTGCACAAATGGAGTGGAAGTTCCAGTCATATTTCTGACCTCCTTTCTCCTGAGAACCTGTCTTCACCCTTCAGATCTCAGATGGGCATCAGGTCCTCAAGGACCCCTAGACTACATGCTTCACAGAGCCTGGTAGATGAACTAAACATGCCTCCCCCTCTAGAATGTGAGTTCTGTGGAGTCAGCAGTAGTGCCACCCTGCTCAATGGTATAGGTAGGACACAGGCAGGAGACAAGAATGCGTTAATGCCAATGTTAACAGAGCCACCCTAAGCCCTGGGCATATGTTCACAAAAGAAACCTGACATTTTCCAGTGCATTCCTATCCCCACTTACAGGCTCACAAAAATAGCTCCATTATAAGCTCCACAGCTTGCCAGAAAGTCTGCCCTGGCTAAGTTGTGGATGGCCAATTCCTTTAAGTCCGTCCTATTTTATTATAAATTAATAAAACCAGGTGCAACGGTACATGCCTGTGGTCCTGAGGCAGGAAGATCACTTGAGTCAGGAGTTGGAGACCTGCCTGGACAAGATAATGAAACCCTATCTCAAAAAAAAAAATAAGTAAAAAAAAAAATTTCATAAAATACCAATGTTTTTGCTTTAGGAGAGGCCCAGTCCCAGTGGGCTAACAAACTTTGATACTGCCTCCTCCAAAGACCAACAGACAGACTCCAGATGTTAGGACGCCAGTGAATTCATAAGGCAGAGCTAGAGCTGTTCTCTGTGAATGCTCAGAGGATCTGGGCAGCAAAAAGTCCATTTCTCCACACTGCCACTCACTAGATGGGCTATTTATTTTCATTTCCGCAGGTATTAAAAATTCAGAAGAGAACAGCATCCTGAGCTGGTCTTTATCTGTGTTGTATATTGAATTATTATTGGCTTGACAGGCAAAATGAGCAGCATTGCACAGTGGCAGAGGAGACTGACTGCTCACACATTTCCTACCCTTAAGACTATATAGTTTGCTATTAGCATTTGTGCCTTTGATGCTCTGCAAGCACCAAGCTCCAGTTCAGCATCCTGACACTAAAACGGTGTCTTTTATTTCTACACTCTTTCTCAAATTGTTTTTGTTACTGTTGTTGTTTTTAAAATATTAGAAGTGTTAAAAGCAAAAGTCCTTAAGACAATTAAATTCAGTAGCATTTGTTGGGGAAAGCAAACAACACAAGAACAATTCACAGGTCAGTCAACCCCCAGAACCAGATTGAGAATTTCAATCAATAAAGTGATCAAACAGCATTTATAGGAAAACTGAGGAATAGAAACAGCTTGCCTATAACCTACTCACTCCATCAACCAGTCAACTGGTTACAGCTGAACTGGTTAGTGGTCCACAACCTGGTAATCAGTTAATTGAATACAGTGCCTTCAGTGACCAATCAAAGCTCGGGGATAATTAAACTCTGTGTTGGGTTGGACCCAATGCTGGTGCTTGATCCAAATCCATAGCCCCTTACAGAATCTGATTTAAGGGGAATGATCCAAACAAAAGAAAACCAGAGCTTACCATTCTGATAAAACAGGTGGGTCAAGAAGCAATTTGTAAACACTAAGAACTTCCCTGGAATTGTTGAAATAATTACATACATAGAATCAAAACATGATTAAATCAAAGGTGTGGAAATGTGCACAATACTGAGCTATTCCCCAATAAATAACATCAAATGAGGTTGGTCATTTAAAACTAGTTGTATATAATTAAATTAAAAACTGGCTTTTATTTTAAGTAAATATCTAATGTTTAAATACTTCCTGGGTCACACTTTAAAAACATAACATTTGTGCAAAATTATTCCACACAAAGATTTGTCAACTTTTTTGGGAGAAATTCGTTTTCTGTTTACAGTTTAATACCACAGAAAAATAACAGACTGATACAGCTAACAAAACAAAACTATCAAGTAATCATATTATTTAATAATATTCGAGTAAAAGGTATCATTCAACTTTAAGGAAAGTATAGTCATTTACTTAGTTGTACAGATGTTTCAAAATGAGAAGTAAAAAAATAATAAAACTGGGCTGGAGTGGTGGCTCAGTGGTTACAGTGCTTGCCTTGCATGCTCAGGGACATGAGTTCAAACCCCAGCACCATGTACACAACAAAGTGTTGGAGCAACGGAAGTCATGAAAAACTAAAAAAAATTGATTCTCTCTCTCTCTCTCATTGTCCCATTTTCTTTAAAAATAATAATAATAAATCAATTTGACAGATGTGCATATCATTCTCTAATCTTACAATGCATGGCCATGGCCCTTCTCTATGTGTGCTAGTTAGAGTGGCCACTCATCTGTCATGCACAATCTTCAAACCACTATTTTTCCTCAAGAATTTCAGCTTAGATTTCCTCTAATTCTTTTCTAATTTTTTCTCAGCTGGCTTACTTACTCTAGTGCAATACCATGTTTTCTTCAGGAGCAGCTCACCTTTGTTCTTCTATTACTTCCTGGCCACCATGAGTGAGAGACCAGCTTGGCTCCACCAGAAGCTCCTTGCCACAGACCAGAAAGCAATGGAGCCAAGTGACCATAGTCTGAAACCTCTGAAACCACTGAAACCAGGAATCCAAATATTTTTCATTCTTTTAAGTTAACTACCTCAGGTATTTTGTCACTTCCATGGAATGCTGACACAATTTTCAAATCAGAAACTTTATAAATACATCATGGTGGATAAGCCAAGAGAACAGGAAATAAGGACTGGGATTCCAATATCCCTTGTCAAAGGCACGCCCCCAATGACCTCACTTCCTTCCTTGGCACCACCCACCAAAGGTTCTGCCACCTCACAACAGTGCCCCAGGCCAAGCCTTTGGCATATGGGCCTTCCAGGGCACTTAAGATCCAAATTATAACAAATACAAGTGTCCTTCATGTAATTTTTTTTTAAAAAAGGTAATACCACATATAAAACAACACAAATTTGTAAACCCTTTGGATAGTGTTTGTGTAGAAAACTCCTTCCTCATTTTGCAACAGAATTAATTACAGAGCATCTTACTAAGTGTAAATTCCCAAAATATTGTAAAAATATGCCATCCATAGCATTTCAATTCACATGCAACTTTTAAGAGAAAATATTCTCATTATAAGTAGTACAAACAAACAAATTTGTTTGAAAACAGAAAATATTCCTATGGAACTACTAGGTTTAAATATGTGCTGCCTGATTATTATAAATTTTCTCCCCTCTTAACCTTTAGTTTCATTTCATTTATATTGTTCTGATATATGCTTTGAAATTAATAAACAGATCATTCATGAATTATACTGATAGGACAAGGGTGTAGTGGTGACTCTGTGGTTCCGGCACTTGCCTGGAATACATGAGGACCCAGGTTCAAACCCCAGCACCACATATACAACAAGTAAGTGTTGGAGAAACAAGGACCAGATGAAAAAATAAATAAAATGGATTATTTCTCTCTCTCACTCACTCCTCTCGCAGTCTCCCACCCTCACTGTCTCCCACTCTCTTAAAAAAAAAAAATGTAAAGGACCAAAAAAACCAAAAAAACCATCTGAGTAAAAATTAACATCTCTTTGATCTGTTAAAAAAGGGGAAAAAACAAACAACAAAAACAAAAAAAAAGCCCAGCCAGGCACTGTGGCACAGGCTTGTTACCCTAGCTACTGGAGGTGCTCAGCTAGGAGGATCGGATCCCAACTTCCCGGTCAGTCTCAGCAACTTAGCAAGACCCTGTCTCAAAATAAAAAATAAAAAGGGCTAAGGACACAACTCAGTGGCAAAGCTCCCCTAAATTCACTCTCCAGTTTAAAAAAAAAAAAAATCCAGATTATTTTAAATTACTTAGTTGCTTTACTATTTAAAGAAACAGTCATTTTGGATTTCACAGTCCATTGAAGTAACCAGAAAAACATGCATTTCCAATGATAGGTTTTCCAATGATGGGTTTTTTCTAATGCCATGTCAGTACATAAAGCTTTATTTTGCAAAGTAGTATTCTAGGGAAAAACAAAGCAAAACTAATTCAAAGGGAGAGGCCCCTCAGTTCCTATGAGAGGCACATGTTTGCAGTTAACATCCCATCTCATGGTTCAAAAAAAAAAAATCTTATGTCTTTACTCTTGTCACAGAGCATAAGAATATCTATTTTAAGAGAATCAGATATTTAAGTTTTATAAAATACTGTAGTAAATATACTCCTAAATTTTATGAAGGAATAGTTCTATAAAACCAACGAGTTCACCCCATATACTTTTACCCTAATTATGATAAAATTAATAATATCCCAGTTTATAAAGATGAATATTACAAAGCCAAATGTTTAAAAGGAAAACAAAAGCAACAAAAAAGGAACAGAAGGACTGAAATCTGGGGTCCCTTTACTTTTCAAGTATGCTCAGTTTGTGCGGCCACAGGTTATTAAGGCAGAAGGCAAAAACTACTCACAGTATTCATGATAAACATTAGAACAAGCACACCAAGAGGCCACACAAACACTACCTAGCTCTCCACTAATACAGCCAGCATCGAACATTTCTGTCACCCAGTACATGACACTGCTCTGAGAGAGGGAATATAAACTGGAAAATGAAAGAAAAGGGAAAAAGGAAAAAAAGAAAAGGAAAAGAAAAAAGAGGCTTGAGGCAGTGTCGTATTTCCCACATTGTGGAATAATTCTTTCCATTCCCAGGATGATTTAAGTTGACAACTTGGTTCCTCCGGTTGCTTAGCTTCCTGACCTCGAAAAGTCCATTTTCTAACTTCTGTCTCATCCAGCTGCTGACAGGCTCATGCCACCAACCAATGTAATAAAACCTCCATGGGGTTTAGGATTAGGATAGGAAATGGCAATGACAGCAGAAGAATTAGATGTGAAGTCTGCCCAACTTTTAAGAGCAAATCTGGTCTCCAAAAGAGAACAAATGGTTCTGAGGAAGGGGAGTAATGCATATTCCATCCTCCCCAGAGCACCGTGCTGTGGAGCACTTCCTGGGAAAAAGATGGCAACTCATCTTGCCTCAAAAACACTTCTCCAAAAGATACAGTCTAAGGGCCTGCTCTACTTTGGAACAAAGTTTCTCAGAAACAGATATTCACTTTTCTTCATAAAACCATGAGTCAATTACCTAGTATATATAGCCACTTCCTTTTCCATCCTGAAATGTTTGGGGCAGCAACTGCCACAGATACAGGCAGCACAGGGGTGAATCAAAGCTCAGACATCTTTATACCCCATGTGGACACCGTTCCTCACCCTCGCAGTACCCAACAGCATGCGTCACACCTGGTTCTGCCTTAGATCTTGCCTCAGTTTCCTCACCTGTACAGTGGACTAATATTTACAATAGCGCTCATTTTACCTCACTGATGAAAGGGAAAATTAGAACATAGGTCAAGCATGATGCTGGACCAGAAGTAAGGATTCAATAAATTTTTCACCTATTCTTTGCTGCCCTATTCGCTGATCATAATAAATTAATGCCAATAAATGAAAATCTTCCATTTTAAAAAGTTCCTTTGATTCATCACTGTTTTCTTAGTATCTTAACCAAATCCTGAAAGAAATATTGTGATTGTAGTCATCATCAGAGATAGAAGTAAAACTTTAGGTAAATTGCCCATTTCTTAGGATCCATGCCATGGCTTTGATTCTACAGGATTCAATTAAAGTAGATATATTTGAGTTACTAATATCTGGAAGATGTGTTTTTCTTATGGAGGTAGAGAATTTAAACATCCTAATATTATGTGAAAGCAATAGTATCGTGATGTATGATATGGTTTTGGATTTACTAAGTCTTTTCCTGACTCTCTCTTCCATTCTTTCCTGATCCTATTGGTATTTCTGATCACAGTTGCAACAATTTACTAAGAATACTTAGGAAAAAATTGAATGTAAAGTTTAAATATACATACTTAGTGAACATATTTAATATTAAAAGACAAATCTAGCAGCTGAGGTGAAACTTATCTATGAATTACATTTTGGGCTTCAAAATTCACAGCTGGTTGTTCGAATGTATCCCCTAAGAAGAACGGGCACTATATATATTTTTTTCTTTCTTTTCTTTTTTTTTTAATAAAGAGAGAGGGACAGTGAGAGAGACAGAGAAAGAGAGAACAACTTTATTGAGTTTTTCACATGGCCTTCATTGCTCCAACACTTAGTTGTGTACGTGGTGCTGGGGTTTGAACCCGGGTCCTCGTGCTTGCCAGGCAAGGGCCAAAACCGCTGAGCCACCGCTCCAGCCCCTTTTCTTTCTTTTCTTAAACTAGTTTTAGTTGGGGATCTGTTGCTTGCAACTAAAAGCATTTTAATACACAATAACCTCTGAAAACTGAAAAAGATTCCTTGGACCTCAGTTTCCTCAATACCACAAAATTACCTCACAATAAGATGAGCTCCATAGCTCCTTCCATATAATTATTCATTTCAACTTGTGTAACTGTCAGATAATTTGGAATGGTATAGATATTTATAATTGATTCTTTCATTTAGACAGCGGAAGTTTCTTTCTGCAATGAATACTTGTATTCTAAAAATCTGAACTGTACAAGACAGAAATCCAAATGCTAAGCATCAGCATAATATAATATTTGTATTGACCCTCTAAAATACAGGAAACCTACTAAGTATCATTTCCCCCTATTTTGTCCATATCTGTCACTGCCAATCCTTTTCCTATTCAACCATTTCTATTTCATTACAGAACCTCTCTACCCCCACTATTTCAATGAAATTAATAAATTACCTGCAAAAGACTCCTCATGCACATCTTTTGAAGGACACAGGAATTTGCATTTAGCTGTAAGTAAAATAAAGCCTGATAGCAAGGCCATCTCTTACCTTACTCATCTACTTGTTCGGAGGTGGCAGGACTGTTTGGGCAAATTTTCAAGTATGGACACATTCTAACTAGAAATGAAAACTAATGAAAAAACACATTCTATTCGCTCAGTAGAAATGAGCCAATGAAAACACAGCAAGAAACTACATATGCTAAAACACAAGGAGAGTATCTACTTGCTCAACACATAGGAAGTAAAAACCTGTAGAACTGCAGAAGTCAATCAAATCAGAAAAAAAATTCTGAAAAATGGAAATGAGATACCTAGTTTAAATTCATCACCCAGATGAAGGAAACTTTCAGTAAAACATTATTGTGATAGTCCAATGAATATGGTATGATTAAGTTTATTTAAGATGAGCACATTTCCATTGTTAAAAAAAGAGTTTACATTTCCTGTAGGATTTAATATTTCATTGCTTTTGGGAATGTTAAAATACATTTTGCACCAAGTGATTAAATCAAAAGGAAATCATTTTCTAACCATAAGAACTGAACCTGCATTCTGGACTATAAAATTATTGGTGAATCAAGAGTATAAATTAACAGTTGGCAGACTCAAGCATATCTGTTAATAAATCTAAAATTAACATAAGAATCAACTTAATAATACTCAATTAAATACACTAAAATTACAGTTCTAATTTAAATAAGTTAATACTGCAATGTAGTACTTCATGGGTTAGCCTCAGAAGAATGGTCTACATAACATTCTTACTCTAAAAAAATGAACCTAAAATCATTACAGGGGTAGAGTAGACACAAAATGTGAATGTTTTCAAGCACGTGTCATTATGTCAATATGTCTAGAAATTCTGAGAGATTTATACAATACAAGATATAACACAGGGCAGGTGAAAACTTAGATAGCTATTGTCAAATGCTATTTAACTTTTTTCTCAGTTTGAAACCTTAATCTTGTTCATACACTGCCTTTCTCCAAAGCTTGAGCCCTGGGCCAAAATATTATGCAGCATAAACTAAAAATGAAATAAACTAGATTTATTACATCAAGTTAAAATTGTGAATCTACAACTTCTGTCTTCCAAAAGATCACACCTTTCTCTGGACCTTATTCTACAAGTTTACTTTGCTGGGTCTCTCAGAAGTATGAGTAATTACATGTTTGGGGTAGGATACAGGGATCATATCCTCTGTGAGGCATAAACTATCCTTCTTCTCTTTGGTTGATTAAATGGGTTTCTAGGCACCCTCGAATCATGTAAGAGGGGCTGGAGCGGTGGCTCAGCGGTTTTGGCGCTTGCCTGGCATGCACGAGGACCCGGGTTCAAACCCCAGCACCACGTACACAACTAAGTGTTGGAGCAATGAAGGCCATGTGAAAAACTAAATAAAGTTGTTTCTCTCTTTCTCTGTCTCTCTCACTGTCCCTCTCTCTTTAAAAAAAAAAAATCATGTAAGAGCTAAAATGGTCTAAAGAAATTTTAGCATTGCTGAAAGCATAAAGAACTCAAAATATCTGTTTTCCTGGCAAAACCTAAGAATGGTCCTTCAGGCTTAAATTTATATCAAACCCCCATCAGATGAAAAGGTTAGTCACAACACAAAGGTAGGTTCTTTAACGCTGACCTGATTCATCCGAGGAATTATCTGTTAAATGAATGTAAAGCACTAAAAAATTTCAAATGCAGCCAACATTCTGTTCTGATGAAGTTCTACTATTTGCACACAAGTCCAAAACCCTAATGAAATTTTCAGTAAGTCCATCTTGTTCATCAGTGCCTAAATTCCCATCTGAGATTTTTCAATATGTGTACACTTGATTATTAAGAACCTAGTATATCCTCCAGAGAAATGTGAATAGAGTAGGAGAAAGGAAAAAATGTAAAATATACCATGAAGCGAGGAAGCACAATTTAAAGATACTAGGTAGTGCTTGGTCCAGAGTAGAAGCATAGTAAGAATCCATTGAACAAACAAATAATTAAGGTGGCTCCAAAATTACTAGGTAACAGGCAGTGTGAACTGATTACCACATAAACTTCCACTTTTACTATGGACATTGTCCAATATAACTTCAAAGGAAATCACAACATGCAGTTCTGATTCCTCTTTTTTTAAATCTTGATTAAGAAGAATTCCAATGATTAAAGTAAGAAAATACTGCAAAGATAAAACACTGCCTGGACAACAACAACAAAAAAAATTTTTGCTGAATTATATTCTATACCAAAAGACACACAACTATATAATTTTTACTTTGACAAATACACATGGGCAAATGAATTAAACCTTTAATGAACATGAATTCATTTATATGAGCATAGAGTTATCAATTACTGTTTGTTGCTTCATTTTTTTTTCTTTTTTTGGGACCCAGGGCCTTATGAATGTTGGACAAACACTCCAACACTCAGCTATATCCATATCCCCAGCCCCTATTGTTTCTTTTACTCCAATGTCCTCACTGTATAAATTCCCAACCCAGTCCTTTTCCCCCCCGATGTGTGTGTGTGGAGGGGATCAAACCCAAGGCCTCCTGGATGCTAGTTAAGCACTCTACCTCTGACCTATATCCACAGCCCCTACTCATTTCTTAACCCAATATCCCTTTCAAGGGCTTGTTCAAAATGCAACTTATTCCCTGAAGTCTTCTGGATCTCTCCAAGCTGAACAGAATATCTCCCTCCTCTGAAGTCCACTGGTGTGTGTAACACCGCTTGTACCCCATACTGACAAGGATGTAAGCAGGTCTCCTCTCAAGATGAGACTACACCTCAAGCATCTGCAAGAGGCTCATCTTGTTAGTATTTTAGCCCCACTTACAGCCCAGAAGAGATCCTTGCAACTCAGGGACACACAGTATTTTTGAATAAAATTAATATGATCATGACAAGAAAGACTGGTTTTACTTAGAACTCAATAGTACAAAACTGATGTAGTGATCGATTCTATTCATTGATCTGAAAATGACTTAACCTTCAGGAAAAACACAGAGCCTAGGGAGAACCAAAGGAGCCTGGAACTGAGCCATCATTGCAAAATGAGCTTCTTTCCTCCACCCAGAATAGTTTCTCTTCCTGCTTGTCATCCATCCATCCAAGTATTCACTGAGTCCCTGTTAGATTTCAAGCATAGCAGTGGGTTCTGGGTAGACAAAAATGAACACAAGCCAGGTGCTGGCTCTTAAAGAGTAACAGTTTTAATCTTCAATGCAAGGCATCCAAGCAAGTAAATGATTTCAGAAAGCCCACCTTTCTCTCCTGGGCCTACACGGCAAGAAAACAGAAGCAAGGATCTGCCCTGCACAGTGTCTCACATTCTTTCCATCACTCTGCCTACCTTTCTCAAACAAATAGAAGCCTAATGAGTCATGAACCATGAATAAGCAGTAACTAATCTTAACCAAATGGGGAACTCTATCAAATTTAGTAGAAGTGGAGCAGTCTACGGGTTTTACAGGGCCTTCGAGGTCTTTGAACACTGTAATGTATCCTCTGTTAATTTAGTAAAACTGCCTCAGCAAGGAAGCTGCAGACAGGCAAATGTGACTTCTGGCTAGTCCCCAGAGACGACTCCTGTCTCCAGTGGCTTTTCTGGGATTATTTCAGGCATTCACTTGGCTACACTCAGAAGTTCCCGCCATGTTTGGGCTCCGTATTATGGAACTTGAGATAATCAAAGCTACTTAAATTTTAAAAGAATGTTCACAAGTTCATTATTTATTCAGTGGATGAATAATTTATTAATCCTTCACAATGTACAAAATTCTCTCCAGTCTTAAAGTATACTTAGCTAGAAAAGACATGTAAAAATAAGTATAATACAAGGCAAGATCTGATGAATAGTAAGGCAAGAAAGGCTCTGAAAAGAAGATGCTTCTTCCTGAACAATAAAAGCTACCATTCAATGAATACTTATTATATATTAAGCACACTGTACTGTGCTAAGCACGTTACACAAAATATCAGCACAGTCGACCATGATGTACTACTCACATGGTAAAAGAACAGTCAGAAAGGAAATGAGACCAGGCATACACTATAAAACTGTCTTGGCCATTATAAGCATAAGTATCTCAATTATGGGGATATAAACTAAATGTTGATTTAATAATGAATTTAAGTCCATTTTTATTCTACTTTTCTATAATGTTAAAAAACAGTTCAAAGCTCAACATATATGCAGTACGCAGTCCACATTCATGACATAACTTTAGAGAGCACAACACAAAATATCTTTTGTCCTTGTAACTGGTGATTTCATTTTAAGTAAAAGTAGCCACCTGGGGTTTGAGGGTGTGGCTCAGTGGTAGAGCACTTGCCTGGCATGTGCAAGGCCCTGGGTTTCATCCCTAGCACTGCAAGAAAAATAATCATAATCATCATCATTTTTTCTGAACACACCCACCCTGTGAGCTTTCAGAAGAACTACTTTAGTTTAGTTTTTCCATTTAAAAGAACCAAAAAATATGAAATAAAATATGTGCCTGAGTGATATATCAATAATTCATGGTTTATTATCTTAGGGACATTGAGTATGAAAATAACACATCCTAATTTGTTATCATATGCATGTTCTTTCTTGTTCATGTAAATAATTTATACAAGAGAAAATAATAAAAATCTTTCCACACTAATTGAGATCATTTGAAATATGAACTTAGAATTCTTTCTATCAGTAAATAAGTTGGGTAAACACAGTATACAAGGTGATAACTAAGAACAGATCAAACTGAATGAAAAGAAATCCATCCCTGAGGCTTTTAGAGGAAAATCACAGGAGAAAAGATGCTCACAAATCATATGGCCAAATCTAATAAATGCTATAGAAATGGTAGCAAATATCAGAGAAGAAAAGCATACATTTTGGGGGAGAGGCATCTAACATAGTTTTTTGAGGGCAGCCATACAGTTGGGCATTATATACAAGCTATAGACCCTCCACAAGTACAGATGAGGGTCAAACTTCACAGCCACAGGAAGAACAAAGATGAGGCCAAGTCCACCTGGGAGTCAGACACACAGTCAGGTGCAACTAGGACTCTGAGAGTGCAAAGTGTTAACACCAAAAGAGAAGGATTAAGACATGTGGAAAAGAATAGAAGTTCCAATAGGAATTCGAACTTTTTAAGTCTGCATTTCTCAAGCTGAAAGAGGAGAAGGCAGGGGATACGAAGGGGACAGATAAAGCTCTGAACAAAATGGGAAAAAATATCCTGATTTTTATGGGACACTGTCATGGAACACACAAACAAATAATCAAAAAACCCACCGTGGTATCTTGATGTATAATTCAAGGAAGGTATTTAATAAAGGGTGACATCTGCCCTGAAGGAACTGAGAGAAGCCATGCGGGGAGAGGGGGCTTTCAGGAATTAAGAGAAGAGCTGCAGGAGGTGAGCTCAGAGAAGTGATAGGAACAGATTAAACAGTGTCTGGAGGATCTTGACAAGGATTCTGTATTTTGCTAGTGAAACGGCGGCTCTGTGATCTGATTCAAATTCTGAAATTATCACAGTAGACCGTCCTGGGGCCCTGTTGAAAGGAGGAAGACCTGTTAGTAATGTAATAATCCTGGGGGAGAACCATGCCAATGAAGATTTGAATGAGAGCAAGAAGGGGCCTAGAAATATTCGGAGCACAGAATCAACAGGATTTTCCAAAAGGCTGAATGTGGGTCTGAAGGAAATAGAGGAAGCAAGGATGACTCCAAGTGTTTCGGTCTGAATATTAGACAAAAGGCATCGTCATTTCCTGGGATGGAGAAGTTGCACAAGAGCACCGGAAAGAAAGCGGAGAATCAAGGATTCCAAATGAGAGGTGCCTGCCAGGGTGATATATAGGACAGGTCAGATTCAAAGCTTGATCTGTCAAACCCTAACACCCACACATTTTCCAAACAGGTGACAAGACAAATGTTAAGAGGAGTAAAGGGACAAAAGTCAAAGAAGGAGAAAGTCCCCACCAGGAATAAGGGGAAGGGAATATTTGCTGAGTGATTCTGATACAGAATTGACCAAAGATGAATTTAAAGAAGAGCAAGAAAGTGGAGCTGCTGCTAAGATTAGGTAACTCAACGTAGAAACAGATGAAGGAGAGCCCATTTTATCAAGCCGTGGATGCACAATCGGAGCTCCTCTGAATGTAGTAGCAATACATTTCCTTCCAGTGCACTTGGGATATATTTGTTTTGCAAAAAAAAAATTTCAGAAATACAATTAAAAAGTCCACTGACACACCTACAAAGAATGGAAAGAGTTCATGGTTCACACTGCTGCCACTAATGTACCTTCATTATGTGGCAATTGGAACTAGATGAAGGAACACACTGCTGCTTACAGGGAATTAATCGCTCTGCCGTATTTCTGTTTCAGCTGCTGTCTCAACACCACCACCCTAATGACATACCGTACTGTGATGCCTCAGTGGCTAATCCCAAGGATTCTCTATTATCTCCTGCGTTAGAATGTGCAGCATCGGAAATCTGATGGATTAATGAAAGACTGTTACTGCTAATTGCTGACATAAGACTATTTAGGGCACTGAGGCAATTGCTGGATTTTTTTAGATGTTTTCACAGCTTCTCAGAGCAGTGTACTAATCAGTCATGCTAATTCCTACAGTAAACAGCACAGAGCTTTGGTGAGAGACCGTTATATCCCTCCATCATTTCATCTCTGCATCTCCTTCCCATCCTAAATCCAGATAATTTGTTTAGATCATTTACTGACTGTAGCATCAGGCATTCTATGCAAACTCCAGAGCTCATGGCTGGAATTTCGTACTTCCCTAATGAGAACAGATATGACTGGCCTGGGGAGCCTTTCTCAGGCACCTCAACACAGGCAGTGGCTCAGCAAAGTGAACCAGAAGCTCTGCTCAAGGAAATGACACCAACTGGTGAGGCACCAAGATTTCTCGGAAGTTGCTTACATCCTGAAGACCGGTAGACACCAAAATCCTAACATCAAAGTCCTGTGAGCAAAGCTTCAATTCCAACTTCACCCCCTTCTCATCTGCATAACCCCAAGGCCAATTACACGTTGTTGTCTCTGAGCTTCACTTTCCTCATCTATAGAATGAGCAAATTATGTCCTTTCTTTGCATGTATACTGACTGTCTAGTAGGGCACTGCCAGAAACAAGCACGCAGCACTGCCTCAGTAAACACTATGCTCTGGCTTGTGTCATAGATGTGTCATTACAGTGCACACTGAGCAACTGGCCACTGACCTCACCCAACCTACCCGCTGCACCAACTCACTTAACATTGTTCAGACCTGGATACCACCTGTCCTGCACAGAGCACCATAGAACATTCTGCATATTAACTTATAAACCAGCATTTGGGATTTTGTTCATCTGCACCTTGAACTTTGTTAAACTTGAATGTGTCGATTAGCACATCATATATTGCCAAGTAAACTTCACAATATCCATAGTTAGCATCACTGTGTGGTCCTGATGGATCCATAATGATAAAATAACTAAGACACATCCCAGACTCGGGAAAAGAGGGCAGTATTAGGGGGACCACCAGATGATTTGGAAAATCCCTCTGTATCTCTAAACCATTATTGAGCCTTGGAACCAGAGCTATAATCCTCAGAGCATCTCCCAATTAATCCTCTGCTGCATTGTGAAATTTAAAAGCCAGCTCTATATTCATTTACTCCCTGTCATTCTGCATACAAATGTATTATTTCAGCAAAGCTGATGGGAAGAAATATACCTTATCTCAGTTACTAATATAGAAAACCAAGCCTATTGATTCTTTAAGAAAGGAAAGTAAAAACAAAAAAAGAAATTAAGACAGGTTTTGAGAGGATGGGGAAATATTTTCTCAGTGGGATTCAGTTTCAATTTAAAGCTGAAAGGACACTTTGAGCTTAAAGATATTAGGTGATTTGGTTGAAATTCCAGAGGATTGGATTCCAGATTATTTTGTAATCTCATGACTTTAAAACCTTCTTAATTAAGGACTTACATGTGTTTTAAATAAAACAGGACATAGAGCTGTAGAACAGAAAAGCAAATCAGTATGAGGGAAAATGTTTCTGGGCTGTCATCCCCATGGCACCCGAATTTAACGTGATGCTCAATTAAAAAGGAAAATCAGATCCTGGGCATAGGCTTTTTCACTCTCGGGACACACTAGCTGACCTAAGGGTCCTCTCCTCTCCCAGTACCAAACCACTACTGGCTCTCAGATGTGCAATATACATCTGGAGCCATCCTGCTTCTTAGACAACAAGGCAAACCCCAATGTTAATGGTAGGTGTGTTTATCTTATCTCAAGGAGAGAAAAATAAAGGTTTAGTTTTGAAAAAGCTGCTTCACCTTGTGTAAGAGACTACTGATACGAATCCATCAGTCACTCAAATACTTCTTCAGAATTCGTGATACCAAACATTTTAAAATAACAAATATGAAACTTTAAAAGCGCTACTACTACAAAAAATATTTTTTTAGGTCCCTCGCTTAAAATTCTCAAATAAATCAGAAAATAGACCAAAAGTCTATCCCATCTTTAAAAAGTATTTTAAGGGGGGCTGGAGTGGTCGCTCAGTGGTTACAGCACTTGCCCAGCATAAGGAAGTACACAGGTTCAAACCCCAGCACCCACGTACACAACTAAGTGTCAGAGCAATGAAAACCATGTGGAAAACTCAATAAAAATTGATTCTGTCTCTCTCTCCCAACCTCTCTCTCTCTCTTTTTCACTGTCCTTCTCTCTTTTTAAAAACAAAAGTATTTTAAGAGCTGGAAGTGCACTCAGTGGTAGAATGCTTGCCCAACATGCACAGGGTCCTGGCTTCCATCCCCAGCACCACAATAATTAATACATTTTTTTTTAAAGATAGAGGGACAGTGAGAGAGAAAGAGAGAAAGACAGAATCCATTTTATTTAGTTTTACACATGGCCTTCGTTGCTCAGACACTTCGTTTTGTACGTGGTGCTAGAGTTTGAACCAGCATACTCGCGCATGCCGGGCAAGCACCGTAACCACCAGGCCACCGCTGCAGCCCCAATTAATAAAAAAGTTTAAATTTTATTTTATAAATGTTTTTAAAACTCCCTTCCACACTCTCTGTAAGTGACTGACCTTCTCTCACCCCATCATAACTAGATTTTGTGGGAGTTCTCTATGGTCACTTGCTCTGGTCCTTGCCCCCTAACTCACCATGGCCTCCACTGCTACACCTCAACAGCTCTCACAGAAGTTGGAAGGCCATTCTCCCCAGGTTTCATCTTTCTTCCTCTTCAGACATGCACCATCTGAAAACATATGCTCTTCCCCAGGTTTCTCAGACACCCACTGCCCTAATGTACCTCCTCCACATCAGGCATTACATGTCAAGCATGCTTGCACCCAGCTCTGGATCATCTTCAAACTCTTCTTGCTCCCTAGATAATTCTAACCAATCTTTGCTTTCAACTCTCTGACTGCATCTTCTGATCTCAGAGTCCACATTTTAAACATCCATTCTACCTCCCAGGGTCACTGAGTAGTGGTCACAAGCACCTCTAATCCCGCATACTCAGAACATTCCCACAAACCATTCTGCCTCTAGTGTTCTCCCAATAGTGAGTTCGCTCTCCATGCTCCCCTTCTCCTGGTCCACTATCCAATCCATCAAATCCAGCTGTGTTAGTTCCCAGGGTCCTTCACCTGGCTTCCTTCAAACAATCTACTGCCACCCATTCCTGCCTCTCCACTTAGGTTGCTGAGAGGTTTTTTTTTTTTAAAACATGAAAACAACTTTAGTCAGTATAGACTAGGAAGACCAGACGACCTTAGCCCTATCTTCAAGAGGCTGACAATAACTTTGAGGCTTTACTGAAAGAGGAACAATGGCCAAGGTTAGGGGGTGTGGATGGCTAGAGGTTTTTAACAGCTGCCAAAGCAGATGATCCTGATCAAGTGAGATCTATCCATCATTCTCTCAGGATTGATCAGAAAGGCCTTGTCCCAGATAAGAAAGTTACTATTGCCTGGGAAGGATAGCTTTGACTCATCATTTGACGCTTACTGGATCAGACCCTGTTCCTGGAACTCAAGGTGACCTTGGAGCAAAGGAGATGGATGCAAAATGGAGGGAGAGGGCTGGAGCTGTGGCTCAGCGGTTTCAGCGCTTGCCTGGCAAGCACGAAGACCTGGGTTCGAACCCCAGCACTATGTACACAACTGAGTGTTGCAGCAACTAAGGCCATGTGAAAAACTAAATAAAAGTTGTTTCTCTCTTTCTCTGTCTCTGTCACTGTCCCTCTCTCTTTTAAAAAAAAATGGAGGGAGAGATGGCAAGTCTTTGATCCTGCTTTTTAGTCAGATATGGGGCATTTGCAAGAAAAACTGAAGAGTCTAAGTCCTTGTTACAATCCCTCTGCTCCCAGTCTTTGGTCCATTCCTCAGTCTTGAGGGAACTAGGGTGTCAGCCAATCTGGTTTTGTAGGTGTCTTGGCCCAGTGGTAACCAGTCTTTAAATAACAGCTGAAGTAGCCTTAGTGATCTTTAAAACTATCACATATATTCATGTGTGTGCATACACATTTACACATATACAATCTTGTCATACTATGCAACTCTAGGCTAAACTGGTTTCCAATGAATTAACATCTTTAACAAGGTTCAGAAGAATCTCTAATTTCTGGTCCAACTGGTATCTCCATTATTTTCCTAATACGATTCTCCTTTCACTCTAATAAGTATCGCCGCAAAGTGGGCCTTTTGGTTTCTAAAACATTCAATACTGTCTCCTAAAAACATGGCTTTTGCACATCTGTGACCCCTGCTAGCTAATCTCCCAGCCCTTGCTACCTGACAAGTCCTCCACCAAGTTGATTAGAATTTCAAATGTTCGCTCCACCCTAAACTTAATGAATCAAAGCTTCTCAGGGCAACCAGAATCTACCCTTTCAAGTCCCTGGATCGCTATGATGAAAGGTCAGGGATCCTGATATAAACAATCATCCATATAACCTTGAACTCTCTCTGCCACATCCATAAACCCAAGCTCTCCAGTCATAACTCAGCATTAAATGAAGCAATCCATTCCTCTCGTGAACAGGTTAGATAGCACCTCATTATATTGACCCAAAACGTCTCTCCCAAACCTCCTGCCCATTGATCTTAGTTCAATAATTCCTTACAACAGCTCTCATTGGCTGTGACTGGTTCCCCCATCATCCTGATGCCTTTCCTCAAAGGCTGCTTCCTTGCATCTACCACAATTTTTAAGCAGAGTTTCTAATGCCATATTTAAGGGGTTCCACAAAAATTCATCACTGAAGGTAACTCAAAGACTCAAAAGAACTTCAAAGAGATCAAATGCACTAAGGTTATGAAATCTACATCAGTGCAGATGGAGAAGGACTAAAAACCTTGCCAGTCACTTCTGAGGTTTAAGACTGTAAATCTCACCAAGCCTCAACTTCCTCATTTGGTAAGGTGGGGCAGTAATAGTGCCCTCCTCCTCTCTGGGCAGAGGTAAGGATTTAAATCGCTTCTGTATGGAGAGCAGAGCCTAGTGCCTGTCCCACAAAAGTGTATATATAAAGACAATGTGAGCTCCATGAAGACACAAATTTATGTCTGTTTTGTTTCATGCCACCAGCATTTAGAACATCACTTAACACAGAGTGGGCAGTCACCAGTTGAATGACTGGATTATTATTAAGTATCACAGACAAAACTAGTATTTTAGAATTCAGGTTTTTTTTTTTTTTTAAAAAAAAGACAGATGGAAATGAACTTGAATTAGGTTTTCCTTTCCTTTCAAATTAAAGCGTATTCTCTAAGCAACTTTTAAAATGCCAACTAATGGTTTTGACAGATTAAACAGTGATTTAAACATCTCATTCTTTTAAATAAAATAGCATGAGACATGTATGATTTAGAATCAAGTTTTTGTACCACAACTGCAATTTTCAGAAAGTTACATTATCTTTCTAAGCTCTCATTTCAAAGATAATAACTTTGTGCGACAATAGTACACTGGGGAATAATAGAAATACATTAAATTAGTTACATTAATTTTAAGTAGAATCATTAAACTACTTATCATTTTTTATTTCTGAATTATGTTAATGCTTGGATATTCTTTTGAAAAAATAGTGAATGCTTCAGACACCTTTAAAAATCCAGTCTGGTGCACAGAAATTAGTAGTGGTTCATATAATATGAATTCTGACATATATTTTTTATATTCCTAATTGAACTAGTGTATTTGTTATGCAGCCATCTGAGAATCCTTCATGTTATTTTAGAAAAACATGGCTTTTGTGTATCCACCTAGACGTACGAGTAGAGTTGCATCCACCAGGATTTCCTCTGTACAGGGCTTCACTGCATGTATGCTTGTGGTGCTAGGGATGGATCCCAGAGTCCCATGCAAGCTTCCAGACCCTTAAGAAAGGGAACTATAATCCAAAAAGGAATAAGCCTACATTTGAGGCCCAGAAGAATTATAATGTTTGGTGGCCAAAAATTGAAAGCAGAAAATGTCCTGCCCAGAGTGGTGACAGCACGGCTGGCTGAGTAGGTTGGTGGGGTCAGGACGCTAATAGAAATAGCTGCTTCCAGAAGGGAGCCTCATCCTACCCATATTGGAGTGTGAGTCATCCCAGAACTTCAAGAAGGGAAAGGAAACCAGGAAGACCCTCTTAATGAAGGGAGGACCCAAGGACACTTGCACAGGGTGATGGGGTGTGCAGTCTGATGTCTAGGGAGGGACAGCTGAATACAATGAATTCCCCAGTGAGAGGACACAACAGAGTAAATCACAAAAACCTGTCAAAAGTCTCACAACTAGAACTCAGTCACCCCATCGTGGAACCCAGAGGGACACAGGACTGGCCTGGCTTCTGAGCATGGACCACCCGGGCTACACACACAACTACTTCCCTGCAAGCCTGACCTCTTTGCTCACAACACCACCCACCATATTCCAGAGGAAACCGAGCTAGCAGACATTATCTTCATGCCCCCTTCCTTCCATTCTCCAGACAGGTTCTTTCCATCATCTACTTTACAGGTGGCAAGTCATTAAGGTAGTCCCTAAGAGAAGTCCTCAGGTCCCCACGATCCAGTCTGTGATACAGAAAATTATCTCTTTGCTAAACTCTGTGTATCAGGCCTCCACTCTATGGAGTCAGCTAAAGTCCAAAGATCACTGAGTCCTTTTAAATGAAGGTGGGAACAACCATGTTTGCCAAAGACAAGTGTACATCTCACAAAGGGTATGGTATTTTCTAAATCACATTTCCTGACCGGACAGTATAAAAAAAGTAACCTAGTTTAAAAACAAACCTAGAATGAAGTCTTGCTTTGGAGAATTACATTCTAAGCATTGGTCAACGCAGCCTTTTTCTGGTAAACATCAGAGGAAAAGATGCTAAAATTTAAAAAGCCCTGCACTGGAGACTTTCACAGATGTTAACTCATTCAGTCCACACAGTAGGAAGTATTATCTCTATTTTACAGAAAAATCAAACTGGGAGGTGTAAGTGACCTGTTTCAGCTGCATGCTAGGAACCCAAGTTTCAAACCCAGGCTCCTGACTGTGACTGCCACACAATGACCACAAGTAGTGGTCTCAGTGTAACCTTGCTGGTGCCTGATGAACACAGAATAAGTGCATGCTGATTCCCAGACCCATGCTACTCCCCAAGCTTCCTTCTAGAAGTCACAGAGGGTTGATAATGAAAAGCTTTATTTTCTTTTCTTTTACCTTACAATATAATTTCACCATAGGGCAAGAATTAGGCCATATTCCTTCTTCATTCTTAAGCCAAATATAGCAAAATGAATCAAATAGTGTGGGAAACCCCACTTTTATAAACATCTATTTGTACTCAATGTGATAAGAGTTGGGAAATTACAAATAACTGAAACCAAATCAGGAAATCTGGAAACCTCTGACTTATTGATAAACTATTAGGCTGGGGTTTTTTAATTGTTTCATATCAGAAAACAAAGGAAACATATTCAAGATGACGTTTCACAGCCTTCTTAAAAACATCTGTGAACTTGGAGTTTTCTTCGCCTTCTAAAAGCTTTTTTCTAAAAAAAGCTTTTATCTTATTACTCTCCTTAAATATATACTCTCAAATGACAGCTATAGGTGCATTTCAAGCTCTCAAAGAGTTCCAGTACATTTTGTTAGAAGTAAAAATCATTGCTAATGGAGGAAGCTGGAGAAGGAATCGTACATGGTTCCTCAAACACCAGCAGCTCATGGTACACAGTACTGGGGACAGGCCAGGGCACTACTCCAGGGCTCTGCAGGAGTTTGCTCCTGGGGTTCTCACAACCCCATGTGGTAGACACTACTGTTGTCTTCTTCTTACAGAAGAGGAAACTGAGGTACAGAGTAACTTGCCCAGGCTATAACAGCTCAGAAACAGGAGAGCTGGGGGTCAAATCCAGCCAGTCCACATTATTGCCATACTTGTAATTCAGTAGCCATCAACTGATTTCTAAATAGATCACAGAGAAGACATCCTTGCAAAGATATAATCAGACAGCCTTGTGAATAGAGAGTAAGGAATCTTCAATCTTCAGAAAGCTGGAAGTATAGTGGAAAAAACATGGAAGACCAATTGTTGGGGTTATGGTCCCACTCAGGGCTATAATTAGTTGTGTGTCCTTAGGCAAATCACTTGGCTGATGAAAGCTTGGTTTTTAAAAATTTAAAATGCCAGAATCTGGACAAAGAAGATCTGCGTGATCATTTCCAGTCCACATCTGTCTTACCTGGTGTCAGACCCACCAGGATTGACAGGTTCTTACTTAAACATAATAGCTTTTTCCACAAGACCTTCAACAACCCTTCTCTCATGGTGTGGCCTCCCCATGTAGTATGGCCAGGGACAGGGCTTGAGTAGAGTCTATAAGCCTTTGTTCACTTCTCACTTCCATACCCCATCAGTGGCAGGCACCCATTGGGTTTGCTGGACTTGCTGTAGAGGGGTCATGCCACCTACCTCTCAGGGCTGCTGGGTGTGAGTGAAGTGTCTTCTAAATGTCACCTGGGAGGAGCTTGTGAATAGGAGTTATTTTTATTACTCTAAGTACTATGCTTTGAATGTGTCCCCCAAAGTTAACGTATCTGAAACAATCTCCAATGTGCCAACAGGTGTGATCTTTAAGTTCTGACCTCATGAATGGATTAATGTCATTACTACTAGGGTAGAATCATTACCCATTACCAAGAGAAGATCTGTAGTAAAAACAAGTGTGTCCCACCATTGCTCTCATCCCGTTTGATGCCTCTGCCATGTTATGATGCAGGAAGATGGCCCTTACCAAACATAGTCCCTTCATCTCAGACTTGACAGCCTCCAAAACCATGACCCAAATAAACTGCCTCAGTTCATAAATTACCCAGTGTACAGTTTTCTCTTATAGCAGAACAAAACAGACTAAGATACTAAATGTTAATAATCATCCCTCACCTAAACTCTTAAACCTCATAAGCACTGGGCAACAGAGATGCTCACTGTAACGTTTATTCATAGTGAAAGACTGCTAGCAACCTAAATGCCCC
The DNA here is from genome assembly GCA_004027875.1 of Aplodontia rufa. Classification (NCBI taxonomy): domain Eukaryota; kingdom Metazoa; phylum Chordata; class Mammalia; order Rodentia; family Aplodontiidae; genus Aplodontia; species Aplodontia rufa. The sequence goes on along the minus strand of PVKS010008508.1, from coordinate 23,426 downwards.
CAAATGCAAAAGGTCAGACTGTGTTAATTATAGAATAGAATGAAATTCATACGCAGCTTTAAAACTCACAATTTTCCAAGAATATTTCCCAGCCTGGAAAAACAAGGATGATCTTGAACAGTGGAAAATAATATGCTGTAAAAAGTGCATGTACAACACATTTACTATTATACCCCAATGTAGGACATGTAGAATACACATATACATGCATGGACATCTGGAAAAACACAATTAATTGTTAAAAGCCTTTCACTAACTGGATGATGTTCTATTTTCCTTTTGATACTAGTTTGTATTTTCTAATTTTTCCTACAATGATATAGGACTCATTCAGAATAAGGGTTGAAAACAAAGTGATTTTGACAAAAAATAGATACACATTTTTCAAATAAAAGTAAAATTTACTCTAACAGCAAAACCATTTTAAGTATTAAATTGTAAAATATCACCCCAATAGATTACCTTACACCAAGAAGAAAAATAGAAATATGAGTTTCTAAAAATTCAAATAGCATAAAAACATGTGAGTTTAACAGACTGAAGATTTATAAATAAAAAAGGTCTCATGAAATTTTACACAAGGTTCACTGCCCAGAATCACAGAAAAATCAGAAATGGAAAGTTTTAGAAAATGATTTTTCCTCTTATGCCTGGAAAGAAAAAAAAAAAAAAAACGCTGGCGGGCTTCTGGGTTTAGATGAGAACTTGGCTGAACTTCATTCGTTTCAACAACCTCATTTTTTGTTCTTGCAGTCTCCTCAACACAGACACAAATGCACACACAAGCCAGGCCTAACAAAGACTTCACCTTTGACTCAGATTTAAAAAGAAAATAAAAAAAGAAAAAAATAGTTTAGCTCCCCTGATAGCCTCATGTTCCTGCCTCCCAATACTGACAATGTCCTGGCAGCGAGGTCCCCTCCTCTCCTGTGCACTTCACTGACCACCACCCATCTCACCCTACCCATCCTATTCCCCTGGGGCATGACACAGCACCATGCACAGCGAAAGTGGCTTCCACACCTATCCCAGCTACATTTGTGCCCCATCAGGTTCCAGGTGACAGCATCTCTCAGTGACTGGCAAATCTCAGGCGTGATCTCAAGATAATTTACCAGTGTGTCTAGCTCTCTGTTTTCTTCCTTCATAAAACAGGCCCCCTAAGTCTTTTTGAAAAGACAGTGATACACTAGGGAGACTGGCACAGACCACTGAGAACCCAGTATAGGCACTGGCAGCCCAGGATAGTCCTACAGGAGCCCAGTATCAAATCCTCCCATAGCAGCACATGACAAGCCTGACTCCTACCATGATCCATGGCCCACAATGCTAAGAGAAGCATGGGAGGGAGATGGGGCGAGAAACTTGAACCCTAAAGCAATACTACTACATGCATATAACACACGTTTTAGAATTCTTAAAAAACAACCACAACAACAACAAAAAAAAACCATATTACAGACAGCACAGGCCATGCATAATTTATAAAAAATTCAATTCCAAATAGTTTTCTCACACACCTGTTAGAAAAACCAAAATCCATAAACTTACAACAGCAATCCCTGGTGAGGAAGGGGAGCAACAGGAACTCTCACTGCTGGTGGGAACGCAAAACTAGCAAAGTCACCTTAGAAGTTTCTTACAAAGCTAAACATTATGTTAACATATGGTCCAGGAATCACAGTCTTTGATGTTTGTCTGAAGGAGTTGAACACATATATGCACAAAAACCTGCACACACATATTTATAGTGACATTTTTCATAATTTCTAGAACCTGAAAGCAATCGAGGTGTCCTTCAGCAAGAGACCAGATAAACAAACCATGGCACACCCAGTCAATGGAGTACTACTCAGTACTAAAAAGAAATGAGCTGGCAAGCTACGAAAAAGATATGGAGGAAACCTGAGTGTATAGCACTAAGCCAAAGAAGCCAACTGAAAAGGATCACAACTATATGACATTCTGGAAAAAGCAAACCTATGGAGACAGTAGAAAGATCAGTGGTTGCCAAGGGCTGGGGGGAAGGAAGACGGGTAGAGGGAGGTCAGAGGATTTTTAGGGCAGTGAATCTGTTCTGTATGACACTGTAAAGGTAAACACATGTCACTGGACATTGGTCCAAACTACAAACACACACCACCCAGTGGGAACCCTAACATGAACTGTGGACACTCTGGGAGATAATAATGCAACAATGTAGGCCATCCCGTGTACACTCTGAAGAGGATGTTGATAAGGAGGGCAGCTGAGCCTATGTGGGAGCAGGGTGCATGTGGGAAAGTGCTGCACCTTCCTCGCAATTTTGCCACGAACCTCAAACTGCTCTTAAAAAATAACTGTTTCAAAATACAAAGCAATAATTTCCTTGCCTTCGTCTAACAGAGTTACAAACACTGTTTTTTCATTTTGTTTTGTTTTGTTTGTTTGTTTTTTAGAGCAAGGATTCTAGGACCTGGGCTCTAATCCTGGTTTACCAATTAGCTGCGTCACCTTGGGAAAATTTCTTAACCTGTCTGTGCCTCTTCCTACCAGATACCTACTTGTACTATTATAAGTAAAATTACATTAATAAATGCAAAGCTCTCAGAACAGTGCAGGCAAGCACCTATATGTATTGTTTCAGCTGGTAACATTGTTTTGTTATTGTTGTGTTATTGCCATTATCTATCTGAACATGCCTTATATAGTTTCAAGTATGCCTGCCTTTTTCAGTGAAGTCCATTTAATTATACTCAAAAGTCACATAATGGGCTGGAGCGGTGGCTCAGCGGTTTTGGCACTTGCCTGGCGAGCACGAGGACCCGGGTTCAAACCCCAGCACCACGTACACAACTAAGCATTGGAGCAACGAAGGCCATGTGAAAAGCTAAATAAAGTTGTTTCTCTCTTTCTCTGTCTCTCTCACTGTCCCTCTCTCTTTAAAAAAAAAAAAAAAGCCACATGATAATGCAGTTCTAAAATGTCCTTTGTGGAAAAGGCGGAGCTGGCTGGGCAAGACATGTGATGGCCACCTGGATAATCTGAACACATTACCTAACCTCTCTGAGCCTCTGCTCCCTATCCACAAAATGCAATTTCCTAGAACTCTGTGGAGAGCGAAAACCGTGTATGAAAAACAGACTTACAAAGCTCTGAGATGAGCCAAGCACAGTGGTGCTCGCCTGTAATCCCAGTGACTCGGGAGGCTGAGGCAGGAGGATGGCAAGTTCAAAGCCAGCCTCAGCAACTTAATGAGGGCCTAAGCAATCTAGTGAGATCCTGCTCAAAATAAAATATAAAAAGGGGTGGATATGGGCTCAGTAGTTAAGTGTCCCTGGGTTCAATCCCTGATACAAAAAAAAAAAAAAAGATGTACCAGAGGGAATCAGACCTGGTAGTCACCTATCCAGGCTCTGGCTCTATGAACATTAATAATGTCCCACTTCTTGGCTAACAGGGACCACTTTCATCAACTCTGGGACAGTTTTTTTCCTCATCTGTGACAGGGAAGAAGGAGAATGCCAGGGGTTCAGTCACTCAGGGTCATGGATGTGAAGGAGAGAAGTTGCTTTCCACTTTGGGTTAATGCAAAATTGAGAATCCTACCAAGAAACTATCCAAAGGATCAAAGCAGACTTCACAGGTAGAAAGAAGAAAATAAAAAATGTTAGAGTGACCTATGAGAGAGGAAAGAAAAGAAAAAACTAAACAGAAAAGCCAATCCTACAGTCCACTGTTTGTATTCAGCAGCCTAAAGTGTGTCTACCTCACTTGTTACATGCCATGTCAACAAAGGAATTCCTCCACTTAGCCTAAGGGGGAGATGCCAGTGGGGTTCCTAAGCGTATTTCTTCTCCCCAAGAAGAATCTAGCATTTTATGAGTTATATCAGTCAGGATAGGCCAAGTTATGCTGCAGTAACGAGCACTAAATATCACAAAATAAGCCACCTCTTACTCATGCCTCATGCCCCATGCCTATTGCCCCTATCTGCTGGGGCTCTTTCCCAACTGATCCCAAGATGTGATAAAACAAACACTGGATCCTAATGCTTCCTTCCAAATGGGACATATAATTGACAAAAGCAAGTCACAGAGCCACATGCCTATATCCAAATGAACAGGAAGTACATCTTCCTCCATTCTCAGGAAAGTCAGAATATCTGTGAATATCCATGCATCCAACAGGTAAGTATCCAACACCTGATTTCCTACCTGCTCCTTAGAGAACACTTTCAGGAAACATCTTTACTAAAATAAAGTCTGAAACAGATCACAAGAGGGTGACAGAAGCTTCAGCTATCACCCTTAGAAAATTGTGACTGTGACTGAATCCCTTCTAAGGGATACTTTTCAAATATTTTCTTACTTTTTTGGGGGGCAGGGTGAGGGATACAGTGGTTTGAACTCAGAGGTGCTTAACCTCTGAGCAACATCCCCAGCACTCTTTATTTTTTATTTTGAGACAGGGTCTCCCTATGTCACTCAGGCCCTAAGTTGTTGAGGCTGGCTTTGAACTTGTGATTCTCCTGACTTGGCCTCCTGAGTCACTGGGATTACAGGCATGTACTACCATGCTCAGTTTCAAGTATTAAAGAGTCATCATTAAATATAGTACAGGGCTTACACGTTTACCTAAAACCCTAAGTAATCATCCCCATGCTGTACTGTAACACACACACACACATACACACACACACACATACATACACAAGTGGCAACTGCCCACCTTCTGTACTGAGAGTAAAATATTCTTTATGAATCACTCTTTTACAGGACTGCAGCCCTGGGCAGAAGCATCTTTACAAAGCTTAGCCAGTCCCAAGTGCAGGTTCTTTCTCTCTTGGAAAATGTCGTCCTCTGTAAATGTTCCCTGGGGCCAACCTCAAGGAGGCTCCCAGAGTCCCTCCCAGAACGAAGCCCTCTGTGAAGCAAGCTTTTAGACACTCTACACTCCTGGCATCCAGACGTTCGTACGACCCTGAATTATTTATTCACCAATCCTTTCACAACTTCCCAAATACCAACAGAGGTCGGGACAGTTGCAGCGATTTGATGTTACATCTTCTCAAGTGGCTAAAGAGGTATAAAGCACCCCATTGCTTAAGCCTGCCATCTCGGTTCCATTAGCAGTAAAGACCTCTCTATTCAAACTGCTAAGTAAATCCTCCGAGAGCCCAGGGACTGTTTCATGCTTGAAAGCAACTGTTAAGAATTTGACAACAACCAAACTGTTCCTATTTAATCCTTCTCCCAAGGTAAAAAGAATTATAGGTAAACATATGCCTTCATTATTTGCTTTGCTGCATTTCAATACCCAATCCCACACAAAATTGCCAGCCAAGGATTTATGCAATCACTTCTGTATTTCAGAGCGACTGCCTTTACAGAATGGAAAGAGCTTAACAAGGGTGATGGAGCTGGTTAGCCAGGGACGGTGTCTTGTGGGGCATACATCTTAAATGTCACCTGGGTGAAGGGTGAAGGAAAAAGCATCACAAATCATAGGTGCAGCTAACTAGAAAAAGAAGAAGGAGGAAAGGTGTTGCAAGATGGAAATTCTTATTTGATTTTGAAAGATGGCAGATTTGGGGCATAGGATTTGGGGATGTATTTGGGGTTTTTATCTTTCAAGTTTTCATTTTGTTTTGACTTACATGCTTCTCATATCCCCAGTTTAACTACTACCACAGAAGGTAATTTCATTAATACATGAAACAGACATACTAAAAAGTGAAAAATCCAAGTTAAGTTGAGGAAAATAAATACTCTCTAGAGATGTATTATTTAAGCAGAATAAAATCAGTTCAGCAGAAAAAGGGAAGTGGAAGAAAAGAGAAGATGGAAGCTTAAGACAGAGGCCTGACTACCTACTGGACCATGTGCAATAGCTTTATAAGTTTAAATAGGTTATCCCATATCGTTTTCTTTGGGGCAGGAAAGATGACTTTCTTTTTTCTTTTTTTTTTTGAAGAGAGAGGGACAGTGAGAGAGAGAGAGAAACAACTTTATTTAGTTTTCCACATGGCTTTAGTTGCTCCAACACTCAGTTGTGTACGTGGTGCTGGGGTTTGAACCCAGGTCCTTGTGCTTGCCAGGCAAGCACCGAAACCACTGAGCCACCGCTCCAGCCCAGATGACTTTTTTTTTTAATTGCAGTGTTTTATTCAGCTGTATATGAAATGTGCACTATTAAGGAATCTCTTCCAGAGGAGTTTTTTTTTTTTTCTTTTTTTCCTATTCTTTTTCTTTCTTCTTTTCTTGGTGGGCAGGAGAGGGCTTTGTTTTGTTTTAGTTTCAGGATTTTGGGCCACATATTTAAGAGGCTGCATGTGAAAGCAAAGCATCCTTCCCAAAGGTGAAAGACTGTTTCCAACATGCACTGTCATTACTGACTCAGACTCCAGGCACCATCTTAGAGAACAGATTCCAGTCCACTTACTTCTCATGAACCCCATCTCTAAGGCTCCTAACTCCAGCCACTTGGAGCATTCCTTCTCCTCCTCCTCCTCCTCCTCCTCAGAGCCAATCCACAGAGAACTGAAAGTCCAGGGCAGCCTTCCAGCACTCCCAGACGGAGGGAGGGTAAACCAAATGGAAACCAGAAGCACTCCAGCTTATTCAGTGATGGGCATTTCACAACCAATGACCCACACACACACCATATTCAGATGTTCTGCCACACTCATGTGGCTAAAGACTCCTCCCTTCTCAGGAAAGGCTGATACTGGGGGTGGGGAGACGCATGTTCTCAGTGTTCAAGATCGATGCAAACCCTCTGCAAAATTAAGCTTTGGGGGCTGGAGGTGTAGCTCAGTAGTAGAGCACCTGCCTCACAGGTGCAAAGCCCTGAGTTCAGTTCCCAGCACTGCAATAAATAAAAAAATAAAATATATAATTAAAATTAAGCCTTTTGATCATGGCTTTTTTTTTCTTTCCAGTTAGGAAAGGAACTTTAAATTTACTTAAGGAAAAAAAGGGCATTATCTGATCTATTTTAATTCAATTCAATTAATCTTTATTGCATATTCAATATTTGTTCCAAGGAAACAAGATGGAAAAAGGGAGGCTATGCCTTCAAAAAACTTACAGTTTAACAGAGGAAAAAGTCATTTACACAAATATGTTCTGTAAGGTATAATGGTCATATATTCTGGACACTGCAAAATCACCAAGCAGTGATATATGTAGGGATGCTTAAGAAGGGACTTTAAAGCCCCTGCAACTTCCAGATCAAGGAGGATTTTGATCACTGAAATGGAAAAATCTGTCTCATCCCTTCAAACTTCCTAAGTCTCTTTTTCCAAACCCATTGCCCCTTGGAAGAAAATCCTGGGCTCTGAATAGTGAACCTGGCCCTTCCAAGGACACTGAGATTACATACCTTCCAACATACAACCCCAAAATGTGGGATAATCCCAAAAGTTTTGCACTGAAGAAGCCATTCAGCTGTGAATTCTATTTCTAAGGCATCTACTCAACCATAATAATTTAATACCCTCCTATTTTTTGTGAATACAAATATCTGTCTTTGACCTTCTTTTGATCAAAGAGGTGCTGATGGTGAGAATAATGTCAAATAACCCAGCCACTCACATGCGGAAACGCTAAGAAACTCTGTCTTGGGCATGGGCCAGGAAAGCAGTCCAGACAAACGAAACGCACCAGGATCAACGTGTCCTTGTGAGCGAGAACAAGCAGATCTCCTCAAGCCTCCCACCAGTAAAGCCTCCCCAAGAAGCCAATACCAGCTCAGCTCTCCGAGGAGGCATGCAGGGGTTCTGGGCACAGAGGAGACACCCCAAGGGCCATGCTTCCCTCAGGAGCACAAATTGGCTGCTGACTGTCTTGAGGCATTCCTGCAGGAAACCAGCCATGGAGAGACACAAAGAGGAACAGGGCCCATGGAATAAGACATGCCAAAGCTGGTGTCCAGTGGATGGACCCAACATGACCCTACAGAGGTTTTCTGAGAACTACAGCCAAATGTAGCTATATTGGTCTGTTTTCTGCTGCTGTAACAAAGCACTTATGCTGAATGATTTAAAAAGAGGTTTATTTGCCTTACAATTTTAATGTTTTGAGGCTGCAAAGAGCATTACACTGGCATCCTGGCTAGGGCCTCTGGCTGCATCTAAACATGGCAGAGAAACAGAAAGGGAAACTGAGGGGGCCCAGCACATGAGGTGGCCTCACTTTATAACAATCCTTTCTATGAGACCAGCATTAATCTGTTGCAAGGACAGCAGCCCTATGATCTAATTACCTTGCACTAGACCCCACCACCCCAACACTGGCACACTGGAGACCACGCTTCTGGCATGTGCACCCTTGGAGGACACAGTCAACCCATATCCACACCATAGCAGTGGTTAAACTCAGCTAGAGAGCGACAAACAAAAACTAATGAGCAAGTCACTCCTACAGTCTATACCTTGGGCTGAGCTCTGTCTGGGGAGTACTTTGGCAGGGTATTACTGAACATATGTGAAACACAAGTGTAGGAACAGGAATCCAGTGGGGTTTCCTGGCACTCCTTACATTCTTTAAGAGCACCCCAATAAAGACACACATGGCCCCATTTCCTCCCAGTTGTTTCAACACCACAAATGAAAGCAATGATTCCTAGTGCCAAACAAGGAGTCTCTACTCCTCCCAAGGTCAAGGTCACTGAGAAGATAAGATGTAACTAACATGGCTTTGAGCCCCAATCCAAAAGTTTGCCACCTTTGATTTCACACAACTTCTCTTCGCTAGTTTCCACATTCAAGCTGGATTTTGGAAAGGGCCCCAGGGCCACCTCCTCCCCAGGTCCCACACAACCACACCCACCTGCCTTCCCAGTAGACTCCACCAAGCCAAATGCAGGTCCTACCATCTGTCATTCCAGTACACTCCTAAGTATATCCCCAAGGGCACCAGTCACTAAGGGCTGCCTTGGAAACCAGGTGCCGGGATGAATTCATTGAAGATATTCTGCAACTACAGAAATCTTAGAGGCGTGGCTGCATGTTCAGCACCCGGAAGGCCTCCAATTAAAAAGCCTGCTTATTGCCTTCTCAACTCACTTCATAAAAACACCTTTAACACCAAACAACCTCTTTCTCATGCAAAATCTACCACTATAACCCATAGAATGTGTCAGGAAAAAATGGGTCCATTTCACCAGTAGGCTACGTTGCAACAAAACTCCTTGATGCATAAGGCACAAACCAACTCTTTCTCCCCTTTCCCTAAAAGCTACACCAAACATAGAAACATCCTCACTGGAATGGCCTTTAAAGCTCAAGGGGACCCTCATTCCCTCTTAGTTTTGATGGTGGTGGTAGCTTTTAATTTGTGCTACGCTATGTGGAACTTAACTGATTTGGCTACTTGGTTTGATGATAATCAGGTCCATCAGCTACAAGGTGATGATGAAAGAAAATACATTTAAGACACTTATCAATAGGCAGGTAACATTTTAGACAGTGAAGACTTCTACAAGTCAAGATTATTTAATGACAGCTAAAATTTCTGAAAAGCATTGTTCCAGGATATCTAATTTCCAGGGTATCCACCATGCAGAATGATGATCTCCATCAGGGCCAGCTCCTGGTCCTGCCCACCAAGCCATCACCCATGCACCACCTGTAAAGGGTAACCACAGGTAATTCATAGGAGCAGGGATCCATCTCTCTTCCCATCCTACAGAGGACAGGCAATGACATGCTGCTAAAAAAAAAAAATCAGAAAAGAAATATGCTATGATGACAATGCTCTTATTTATTAGTAATAAGATCACGGGTAACGCTTTTCATTCCCAGATTCTGCCTCATGGTACATTTAAAGTATAATTTTAAACGATTATGTTTAAATGATGAGGTCTTTACTATTTTAGCAAGATCAAGCCAGCTCCCCAAATTGAAAATTTACCAGGGTTAAATAACAAAGGATTTTGAATATAACCTTCCAGAAAATTCCTAATTTTAATTTCTTGGAATACAGACTTAAAATCTGAAGTCAGAGGAAGAATAAACATGTTCAATCTTATCAGAATATTGTAGTTAAGCAAAGGGTTGGGCAACAAGTGGGGTGGGAATTAAATTTCTTAACTCCTATCTCACCCTGAATAGTAATACAATTACAAACTGATCACTCTTCTTTAAAATTTAATGAAACTTATAAAAATAGTTGTTTGAAAGAAGTCTGCTTATAAGTTCCCTTGAGCAGATAAAAACACAACAACAACTGTATACTATACCCCTCCTTTAAGAAGCTACATTACAGGATAAACAACAGCCGTGCAAAGACTGACAGCATATTGATCCCATGTCAAACTCATTACCTGTCTGTCAACAGCCTGACAATGTCCTAGTGAAAAATGAGAGGAACACTGAACTAGTATTTCACGTTTAGCAGGAGAAGGCAAGAAAATTCATCCACATGATTTGGCTGGGGCCGATAACATTGAGATTATTAACTGCTTAAAAGTGATCCAATTTTCTCTAAAGAAAAAGACATCCCTTCAGTAACAGCAAGCTATTTTGTTCTTTTTATGATCATTTATCATTCACTCCCTACTTTTAAGCTTACAGAAAACTCTAATCACCTCAAACACAAACATTCCTGGGTTCTTTAATATTGTTCCAGTTTCTTAGCTTTTAAATTATTTCTGACCACACAGAATCAAACTTCCAGTATCTTCTGTCTCTGAAGTCGGTACCCTAACTTCTTCCTCCCATGGACAACAGGCACAATGCCCTGTGTCCACTTCATTCCTATGGAATCACAAGTCTGGGCTGTGGTTGTTCTGTTTTATGCTGAGCTGGTGGTTTACATAAATTTCCACAATAACCCTTAAATCATTTATACAACTAGAAGTCTGATCTAGATTCCACTGAACACGTGTCCTCGGATTCTGCTTCCTACCCTAAACTATATGAGGAAGGCTAGGGGAGAAAGTATTTTCCTATCTGCAATGTATTCATCATCTGCAGACCCCGCTGTCTAAATGAGCCAAATCAGCAATCAGCCACTAAATCATGAACGTCCTTTCCAGTAATTACCTTGCAGCCCAAATAAAAGCAATAAATGTTACCATGGAAAATACAAATTTCCATTCAATCGGGTCTTTTCCATCAAGCAACATTACAATTTATCTACCTGGTTCAAATTTTTAAAAAGTATAAGCTGACATCAGTAATCTGCTAATCCTAGGAGATTAAACCAACAGGGCCACCTCTTCATGGCACTAGAATCAACCAAGCACTTATTTACTGATCATTAATAAATAATAATTAGTAAATAATTAGTAAACTGGCAACATGGTCCCAGTTCTCAGATTATTTTCAATTACTTTGAAGAAACAAGGGAGGTCTGCAGTAGTATAACCATTATTTATTGAGTGTCTACAATATGAGAAGTGACTAAGACAAAATAAAATCAAGGGTTAAATTGTGTACAGAATTTCAGATCTGGCTGGAATTTAAGATTTCATTCTAAGTTTCTCCCCTATTCACTGAAAAGCTATGGCCTGTCCAAACAGTAAGTTGGGATTTAGATAAATGGAAGAAAAGACATTTTATGTATGGGGTTTAATGTGAACCAAGTGCCCAGATATTCAAATCAGAGTGAATCTGAAGAGCATTTGAGAGAGAGACAGGCCTGACCAGAGTAGTTAAGAAAGGTTGGGGGCTGGAGAGGTAAATCGACAGCAGAGCGCTTACCTGCATGCTCGAGAACCTGGGTTCAAACTCCAGCACCACATAAACAACTAATAGTCAGGAAAAAAAAAAAACAGATGAAAAAATAAAATTGGCTCTTGATCTCTCTTTTACCCTCTCTATCATAAAAGTAAATAAATGGGGCTGGAGCAGTGGCTCAGCAATTGGAGCGCTTGCCTGATGTGTGCGAGGACCCAGGTTGGAACCTCCACACCACATATACAACTAAGTGTTGGAGAAATAAAAGCCAGGTGAAAAAAAATTTTTTTTTAAATGGCCTCTTTTCTCTTTCACTCTCTACCTCTCTCTTACAAAAATAAAATAAAATAAAATAAATAAATAAAAGAAAGGTTGGGGAGCACTGGAGAGTGCAAAGAATCCATAAGAAGAAATCAGCCTAAGGAAATCTTGGGACCAAGGCACAAACTATCTTACAAGAGGTGGGGTGGGAGGAGGACCTTATAACTGATCAAAGAAAAACTGAAAGAATTCATATGGATGCTGGGCACCGTGATGCACGCCTGTAATCCCAGCAACTCAGGAGACTAAGGAAAGAGGATTGTAAGTTTGAAGCCAACTTCAGCAATTTAGCAAGACCCTGTCTTCAAGTAAATAATAAAAGAGGATAAGTAAGGACTGGCTCAGTGGTTAAGTGCCCTTGGGTTCAATTCCTAGAACAAAAAAGAAAAAAAAATTCAGATAGAAAATATTTTAAACTTACAGAACAACTGAAGTTCATTGACTAAGAATAATCATAGGAACCCATGTATGAGAACCTCATCTAGAACTACTGTGCAAAATCCAGCAATTTCTATTAAACAAGCTGCTGTTGTCAGTTTGCCCTAATTCCACGGTACAAGAAATTTTCTTGTACAAAGAATTTTTATGAGACCTTTCTTAAATAATCATTCACCTTATGAGGTTTTCAAACTGTCCAACACAGAACCTACCTTCTATTTTTCCTGTCCTATATCTAGTGAGTCCACTGTTGATATTTTCGTTTTTTTTTATTTTTTGGTGCCTTTCCATTTTAAAAAAAATTTTTTTAAAATTTATTAACATGCATAAAATTGTACATGTTAATGGGGTACCAGTTGTATTTTAATACATGTATACACTGCATAATATTTAAAACAGGCTAAGGCCTGGTGATGTTTGTAATAGTTATGAGTTTCATAAAAATGCCTCCCAATCCTCATTACTAACAAGTGTTAAGTCATTTGCTTACAACTTTCCAGGAAAACAAAATTGCCATAACTTTTACCACCACCAACGTGGGAAGTCAAGTATCCCTCAGCAATAGCCACTAGCAAAATTCATACCATCTAATGAGCCCAATTCCCCCCAAAATATCCAAAATCCCTTGCAACTACTATTTCACCTCTGTGGAATTATTCTCCCTAACTTAAGGCTAATGACCACACCTCAGCAGTAATCAGAAACCCAAGAGCCGCCAGGGTATAATGGATCCACTAATTGTAGTTGATCAAACTGATGTACTTCTCTCAACTAAAGAGGATGCCCAGATTGCAGAACACAGCAGGAGGCTAGGGGTCATTATGTGGAACGGTTGTCAGTGACATGCACATTTTCTAAACCAAGGCTGTACATAAAATTGGTTGATGACATGGCAACCCTTTAAAAAATGAGGAGGGGAAGTTTTTGGAATGTGCTACTATTCCATGATTCAATTCTACCTAAGAAAATTCTGATTCTCTGAAAGGAGACATGATATGGCAAGGAACCAGCCAGCCAGTGGCAGCAACTGGAGCAGAGCACCTAGGGCTGATCTCCAGCCAACACATCCAAGAAGCTACACACTAACACTGGCGGCAGCTGTTTAGTGTACTGAGAACTCTGTGCCAGCATCAAGAACCTTCCATCATGTACAGCAACATAAAGAACTTGAGAACAGAATTCACTATGATGCCAACAGTCCAAAATCTCAGAAGAGGAGGAGGGCTGGGCAGAAAAATCTCAGACACATTAATTAAGAGCAAGAGAATTATTTTTAGCTTCAAATGGCATTAGCTACAAAGTGTACACTAGAAGGAATGGACAAATATGTGTAATCATTTAATTTTAGCATGAACATGCCCTGGGGAAATAAACAGGAATCAAGAAGGACATCCCAGATCGCTAGCTGTGACATCTGCTCTCCACTGTCTCTGATCAACCGACCTATGGGGGCACACAGGGACTTCTCTGCACTTGAAGAATTTTCCAGATGTTTCTGAGGTTGCTCTCTTCCTTCTTACATCTGTTCTAACTGGGAGAAACTGCTCCTTCATCAGATCCTCCCCCCCTGCATGTCCCACCCTGCTCGCCAGAGTTCTTTTAAAGTTCTCCAAGGTGTTCCAGAGCAAAACAGTAGGACTTCAGTTCTTCACCTCTCTCCAGGCACCTGCAGGCAGCTGCATGTGGATGGGCCAGTCCATCTTCAATGAGCATGTCCCAATATGGAACCCAAGAACAGGAAGAACCCCTCTATGGAAACAAATGAGCTCCTTTATCCTAAGGCTCCAGGGGGTAAATGATACCCATGCACCAACTTAAATTCTCAGGATTCAAAGAGAACCAGGTCCTTCCTTGTCTCATTTCAGAGGTCTCAAAAACTCACTAACATTAATTGCAGAGATCAATGAAGAGTTTCAAGAGAGTTCAAATCAGGTAACCTATAAAGTAGTTTCCTAATGTAATCTCACAGAGTAACAAGACTGCCTTTTTCTTGGAACTCTGGAGAATGTTCCATAAAAAATGCAATTTTTAAAAAGCAATTGGTATGGTGGCACATACCTCTCATTCCACCAGCTCAGGAGGCTGAGGCAAGAGAATTGCAAGTTTATGGTAAGCCTCAGCAATTTAGTGAGGCCCCAAGCAACTTAGTGAGACCCTGTCTCAAAATAAAAAAAATTTTAAGAAAGGGCTGGGGATGGGCAGGAGAGGTGGCTCAACAGTAGAGCGCTTGCCTGGCACGCAGGAAGAGCTGGGTTTGATCCCCAGCACTACATACACACTTAAGTAGAGGAAAAACAAAACTCAGATGAAAAAATAAATAGAAAAAAATTTTAAATAGGGGTTAGGGATACAGCTCAGTGGTTAAGTGACTCCAGGTTTAATCCCCCATACCCACGACCACCACATACACACACACAAAAAAACATAGGAAGGTTCTTATCCTGGACAAGTTAGGTTTCCAGTGGTGTGAAGTAAGAAATGTGCAGAAGCATGTCTGCTTGATATAAAACTTGAATCAGGAAAAAATACTTCCTTGTCTTTCCAGATTATTCATGCCTCCCCTTCCCAAGCTGCCTCCAGCTTCTCATGGTATTTCTAGCCTCCAGTTTCCTAATAAAAAAGTGACTGTCAGTCAACATGATACCTCTCCTCAGCTCTTGCCTTTCCAGAGTCTTCTCTAACCAGGGAGTGGAAGCTGTCAAGGTTTCACTCATTACTGCAACAGGTGAGAGAAACACCCTGTCCAGCAGAAGGGTTCCATGCCCCTAAAAGGCCATCCCATGGGCAGCTGTAAGGCAAGAACTAAGAATTGCATAAGAGGCTACTGAGTGGCCTCAACCTCCACCCACTCACCATTCAGGATTAAATAGCAGATGGTGCTGTAAAAAGGAAATCAAGTCCAGTGCTGGGGGTGAGTTGTTGGGGATGATCAGAGCTCGGAGGAAGGCTAAGCAAGGCATGAGCAGCTTACCTAAGGCATTCAGGATTCTTATTTTAAGAAACACATCTTAGCACTCAGCAGGCAGCTGTAACTTGAAACCCAACAGCCCAGATCACAGAGAAGACTGGGCCTCTATCAGATCAGGCCGGCACAGGCAGGGGAAAAGCTTTACTCCTTTGATGGTAAGCAATCATTAGAATTGTAATCAATGCTTAATTTAATAAAGACCATGAATGGTGAAGCATAGAGAGGTTAAGTAATTTCACTGGGGTTACAAAAGAAGGCAGAGCCGGATGCAGTGGTACCTGCCTGTAATCCCAGGTATTTGGAAGGCTAGAACAGGAGGATCACCTGAGGTCAGAAGTTGAGAACAGTCTGGGCAACATAACAAGACTCAGCATCAAAAAATAAAATAAAACAAACAAAAAAGATTGGAACCCAGAATTCTGACTCCTAAGTGTAATCTCTGGGTCTAAACCTAAGCTAGGCTTTCTCATCAAGATGTGTACAGAACAGAGTTCAGCACACCCAAGCATGTCAATCAATCTTGACACGATTTATTAACAGTCTTCCACATACAATGAGTGAATGAGGCAAATAAATAACAGTCTGAAGTGAGAATTTCTGTAGTAAAGAATCTTACGATATTTCCATGCCTTAGAGTTTCACATCTCAGTTTCTGCACCATCGATACATGGCTAACACCAGCATCTTCCTTTAAGAGCTGGTGTGAACATTTAATGAAGTAACACTGGCAGCAATGAACCAATGGCCTGTCACTCACTGAGCACTGAATAAATGTCAGTTCCTCCTTCCAGGTCAGCAGACCCAGAAGCAATCACAGCCTCTTCCTTCCAGACCCCTAAGGGTCCCTAAATCACTAGTGTCCTGGGAATGAACGGTGATAACTGCCTGATTCTCCAGCTCAAAACCATTAGCCAGAGGGGAGGCTTCCCCCAAACATCAAATGCAGGACCCTGAATCCTCAGGATTTTTGGGGTGCTGTTTTTGTTCTGGTTTGGTTTCGTCTGGGTTTTGCAGTCCTAGGAATGAACATAGGGATCGAGTACACTAATAAGCACGTTGCACACTCAGTCCTGATCCTCCACGCTTTTTTTTTTTTCAAGAGAGGGACAGTGAGAAAGAGACAGAGAATCAATTTTATTTGGCTTTTCATGTGACTTTTGTTGCTCTGAGACTTCGTTGTGTACATGGTGCTGTGGTTTGAACTCTCATATTCGTGCGTGCCAGGTAAGTGCTGTAACCACTGAGCCACAGCTCCAGCCCAATCCTCCCACAGTTTTAAAGGTAGTCTCAGTCATCAGTCCTTCAAGAGGCAAGGGACAAAGAGTAGAGTAGCCAACCCCCATTTCAATTGTGGGAATGGACTCAGAACTACTCCCCCTGTGAACCCTGTAGATTTAGTGAACAGGTAAAGGAACTGGCTTCTTGAAGGGGGCTTCAAAATCTCCTGCCTCCCCTTTCCCAGGCCTAGAAATGCTTCCCTCGTTCTAAACCACAGCCTCTCCCTGCCTGATTTGCTCTGCAAAGGCTTATCCCAGGGTGAGACCAAGACCCCACATGCACCACCTGCACCCATATCATCTCATGGTCTGTGCCCAACTAAGGGAGGAGGATTGGCCTTGGAAAGCCAGATGGGCAACACAGAAGACCCCTACAAAATCCAGCACCATGGCCTCAGCTCCATAGTTGAAGCCCATAACTCACACTCTGGACAGAAAAGAAGCTGTCTTGAACAGGTAACATCAGGCATGGACTGTGAATGGTTCACAACAACTCATTCCATTCAACTGAAACTGCACAGTGACCAAGGAACTAACCCTTCAAATAACCAAGCTTGATCCACTGCAAGGGTTGGAAAAGATCCACTGATTTTCACCTGGCCTCTGCTGTGTCTACTGGAGAAAAGAATGTCACTGCATTATGAATATCTTTCTTTCAAAAACTTTTTGCAAGGAAGCATGCTTCCAAAAGAGGGGAGGGATGACACTGTTGCTGACTTCTAAAATAAGAAATAACAGGGTGATAAATACAGTTAATTTCCAAGATTTTATCATCAAATTTTCACGTAAGTACAGCTTCTGTATTAATATTCTAGTGAGTGAAATGGACTTAGTTGATCACATTAAAAACGTATCTGTTACACTGGAACTTTTCCTCAATATTCCAAATGGTACCAGTGTCACCACTGAAAGAAAAAAGCCCAAACTCTGTTTTGGAGGACTCTGACACTTTAATGTGATGTAAATTGAAAATCAGTGTCTGACAAGTGAAAAATGTATGAGAACTCTTGTACCATGCCATTCAAAATAGATTAGAAGAAACAGTCTGCCCACCAGCTGAAGTCCTTCTTGGCTTCCTGCCACACCCTCTCTGCATTTTCATGGAAGTTAGGGTGGTACCAGGTGAACAGGGTACTCCTGTATGTCCTTCAAAAAACAAATCCTCTCTGGCCTCTGTGCACTGTTTCTGCCAGCTGTGCATCTCACAGGATGGTAATGTAAAATCCATTTGCTCTCTCCTCCTGAGTGCAATGCATTCCTTCCAAGCACACAACCTTGGCGTTGCCATCAACAATTCACATTCACAAAACAAGTGCCACTTGCGAATTTACCCATGCAGCCCCTTCAGAGTCCCCTTCTCACTCACTGGAATTGAAATAAGTATTTCAAGGTGCTATTACAAATGCTGAGAGTCCCCAGATTTCCCACACCAGAGAATCTTTTTCCCCCTAAATTTCAGTACATATTCCATATAAATTAAGTTTTTGTTGTTTTTTAACAGAGCAGCAGCCAGGTCTGAACCCCATCAGCAACCTCCAAGTCTTACCTCCTGCATTTGGCATGTGGCCAAGCAGCCATGTGTCTCACTCCTAACCCTCCAGATCCTAAATCTGTCTCCTGAGGTCCCAAGTTCAGCCTGAAGCCTTTGCTTTGGCATGAAAAGAACTGGATCTACTCATTCGCAACCTGGATCATTTTTCGGTCTCCCAAAGAGAGAGGCAATTTTATTAAATCTCAAATAAAAGAATAAATGGATCAGGCTTAATTCCTGGTAATTAGACTGATCAATACATCAACTGAAAATCACTCCTTGCAAGAGGGATAATAATTATGCTGGTATCAAAAGTCTATAAACTGGCTGAACACCCTTCATAAAGAATGAGGATAGGAGGACGAAAATCCCCAGTGAAACTACAGACTAAAGCCAGTGTGTCCGATCTAAAAGCACACTGAAAATATATTCTGGCCAGAGCACATGTTTGCTGCAAAAGCTGGGGTGCCACATGGCAGCAGGGATCAATGCTCCATTGTGAACCGTGCGCTTCACAGGCTCCACAGGCCACTGTGTGCACCACAGCCAAGAGCCCTGAAAGGATAAAAACCACTAATTCTGAAGCAGAAAGCAGGTTTGCCCATTTGAAAGCTGAAGCTACCAACCGGCAGTTCTAGAAATGAAGTTGGAGGAACAGAGAGTATCAGTGGGCCTCAGAAAAAAATATACTCCTAACAGCAAAGCAGAGAGGGAAGGAAAAAAGGGGAGGCCCTCCTGTGGAGAGCAACTGGTCTCTCCCAGATTCTGCAGAGAGCAGCCCAGGTCAGGAGGAAGAGCTGAAGCCAGAAAGGCCAAGGGCTGGCAGAGGTTAATAAGCTGGGGCCCTAAGTGAACTTTCACTGAACATTCAAATCAAACACACTCCAGAAAGATTTTAATAAAATGAATCTCCTAAAATGGAGCTACAAGGAGGTTTCCTCAGGGTTTTGCCATGAATCCCAACAAAGCAAATTCTACAATTAGGGGAAACTCCACTTGTTCCTTTGTTACAAAGTTAAATGATAGCACGAAGATTATAAAAAACGATTGCAAGGAAATAGTTCTTAGATATTTCACAAAACCTTCTCTTTTTCTTGCAATACTTTCAATGTTAAGTATTGAAATATAAACACACTGAAACTAGCAAGCATTTGTTTTTTTTAATTTCAACAAGTTTATTTTTAAGGTTCCATGGTCATAGTGCTAGGGAAAACGGGACTAATGGAATAATGGTATATTTGAATAATATAGTATGTGTATATGGTGTTTATAAAAGCATTGTACCAATTGAATTTCCCAGATAACCCAAAGATCAATGCTAAATTTAATCAAAGCCAACTGGATCTTTGTTCAAAGCTTCTCACTGACCTTTTGATTTTTCCCTATTAACTACCTCTTGACAGTCCTTTTACTGTACTAGACTGAGTCAAATTCACACAAGTGGACTAACTCTGCTTGGTCTTCCATCAAACTAGTGGTAAAAATTAGGTCGCCAAGGTCCCCTGCTCGGGCCTGACTTAAGACTACCACTCTGCAGTCTTGGCTGTCTTTAAGAGCACAGACTCTGAAGGTGACAGCCAGGAGGAGTTCATTGCTGTTTCCAACCAGCTAAGCAGATCATTACAGGTTACTAAAGAGCTCCAAGCCTCAGTCACCTTATCAGTAAAATGGGACAATGGTAGCACCTTTCTCCTGAGTTAGGGTAAACTGCTATATGTCAACAGTGCTTGGCATAACAAAGGCTCAAAAACTGTTTCTGTAGTTGTTATTTTTTATGTTCTGGCAGCTGTCAGATTACCAAAGTTGGCTGACACAAGCTTAGCTATGAAATTGGTCTGATGTAACCGACAGGATCAAGTCAACAACTATTCCTCTGGCTGAGTAATGGTTACCTGAAGATATCAAGTCCTAATCCCTGGAATTTATTACCTTGGGTGGGAAAAGGGCCTTTTCAGATATAATTAAGGATCCTGAGATGAAGAGATAATCCTGGATTACCCAGGAAGACCTGGAATCCAAAGACAGGATCCTTAAGAGACACACAGGACAGAAAGAACACAGAGGAGAAGGCAATGTGAAGGTGGAAAAGAGACGGGAATGATGAGGACACAAGCCAAGGAACACCAAGGAATCCTTGCACCCCCATGAAACTAGGAGAAAGGCATGGATGGGACAGTA
This sequence comes from Aplodontia rufa, assembly GCA_004027875.1. Classification (NCBI taxonomy): domain Eukaryota; kingdom Metazoa; phylum Chordata; class Mammalia; order Rodentia; family Aplodontiidae; genus Aplodontia; species Aplodontia rufa. The sequence goes on along the minus strand of PVKS010008508.1, from coordinate 3,048 downwards.
CCCATTCAGAAGGGAGCCCACTCCAGCCACTACCTTGATTGCAGACATCTGGCCTCCAGAGCTGTGAGAGATTAAAGTGGTTATTTTAAGCCAGCAAGTTTGTGATAATTTGTAAAAGCAAAACTAGGAAACGAATACATTACAGAGAATTGGTGGTGATCTGTGGAGCAACAAATAAAAGGAGGATGACACATTTCCTCAGCTAAGACTGTACTTCTTGCAGAAACTGCTCAGGGGAAGAAAACCTGACTTGAACTTGGACTTAAGATCTGTGAAATTGTTTATAAATTGTGCAGTCTGGGAAAACAGTCATTTGGACGTTATGACTAGTTTTCTATTTCATAAAAGGTGGGCATTTGTTCCCCTTCAGGATATGTTCCTTTTGTTTTGGAAAAGCCATGCAACACCACTGGGCCAGCAGCTTACTCAACCCTAATGCCAAGTCCCTAACCAATACTGGTCATGCAGGGTAGCCTTTATAGGATTGCTGCCTGGAGCACCCTTGTCTTCTCCAAATATGGATTAGGTTCTGTGCTTTTCCAGAGGTTAGTTTGCTCTGAATGAAGCACTGAACCTTGCAGGGATCTCCTCTGGGATCCTGGCATCTTCTGGAAGCCCAGATAGAGCAAGAGCAGTGGGGCAGAACTGAGGATGTGGCAATACCTCATGGGCATAGCCTGAAGACAATCAGGAGGACATGCTGGGTGCAGATGGCCACAGCATACCTCAGGGCACAGCCATCAGCAGTAACACATTGCTCTTTCCTGCAGCAAGAGCAGACTCAAACGAAGGGCCAGGCATGCAGAAACACATCCTTTATGAACAAGGCAAAAGAGCCCTCCCAAAAGGCTCCACAGGAACTGGGGGAAGAGGACACAAATGGTAGTGGCAATGAGGACATGAAGTCAACATGGAGCCATAGACAAGAGGGACAACAATGGAGTCAGGAAATGAACTTGAAGTAAAATTACTACTGTTCAATCAACATTTGTAGGGAAGTTTGCAGAGTGAGTGGTGTTTTCAGCCCTGGAGATGGAAGGGGAGGCAGGACTGCCATCCTCCAGGATTTCCTGGGTATAGGACAGCTCTACAGCAAGATAATGAACACATGAAGAGCAGGGATCCCCATGCTGACAACAGTGATCTTGGCTGCACGCCCACTACTACCAGTCCCTATTCAGAGCCCTGTAGGCTGATCATCTCTTTTGGTCCTCACTACAGACTATTCTCCCACTTTACACACAGGCATCTGAGACCCAGATGGATTAAGGAACTTATCTTCAGTCAAATAGCTAGTGTAGGAGTCAGATTTCAAAGCCAGGTGGTCGAACTCCAGAGTCCTGCACTTAGCCACTGGAATAGTGTGGAAAAAGGTAACAGGTTTGGGTATAGCACCCTGACAGCAGAAAAGACAAACAAACTGTATTCGAAAATAGGAAAACTTTGCAGTGGCTAGGGAACTAGATACTAAAAGATAAAGAGATCCCAGAAGGGAGGTAGGGAGGGTCTCACCCCAGCACCCGAACAAGGGTGAGAGGTACAGGTAAGTGTGCTACCTAGAGAATGCACAACAAGAGGAGGCCCCAGCTCAGGAGGGTGCCACAGGAATGGAGCCAAAAGTAGCTTTTCACCATGAAAAGCCCTGTGCTTTCTCTCAAGAGGGCTCTACATCACCTGGGTAGCTTTTATAAATCACAGATGCTCCTGGCCCCATGTCAGCCTCTTGAATCAAAACTGTTGTGTATTACTGTACTTTAGCAAGCACCTCCCCTATCCATCCCATACCCTGCTGCATGGTACTGAGAACTGGAAGGGTGGAGAACCTCTGCTGCCAGTAGCATTCACAAATTTAAGCTGGAGAATGAGATGATGGAGCTGCTGTGGGAGAGGAGTGACAGGTTGCTGCAATGGTCCAGGCAGAAGATGGGAGCGTTCCAACTGGATAATGATATGTTTTATTAAACTTGTAATTTAATAGGCAAATTAAAGGCTTATTTGAGACTTGTATTAAACGTTAAAAATGTTAAACTGCATTAGTATAATCCACATTCTAACATCAGCAGTTCAGCTGTTAATTACAAATTCAACCCACCTAGGAGCAGTGAGCCATTTTTTTTATTTCAAGCTTGCAGCCAAGTGTGGTGGCACACACCTGTAATCCCAGCTATTTAGTAGGCTGAGGCAGGAGGACTGCAAGTTCAAAGGCAACCCTGGGCAACTTAGCAAGACCCTGTCTCAAAATAAAAAATAGAAAGGGCTAGAGATGCACCCCTGGGGTTAATCCCCAGTACCCCCAAATGAAAACAAAAGCATAAAAATTGCTCTGAAACTATTTCAACTATATATCAAAACATAAAGCACAATGAATACATATTTATTCTAATGAAGACAATGGAGTTCTTTTTTTTTTTTTTAATAAACTGGTCTTAACAGTAACTTGCTTACACCTAAAGAGTTACCTCCTCTCAGCAAGCAATGGGTTAAACCCTCCTGATCTGACTGATACCAAGAAATTCTAAACACTTGATTAAACTACTCATGCCCCAGAAGGGCACAGTGTGTTTGGAAATGGCAAAAATTATGAGATAACATCTGTGGAGGTTTTAGCAATTCAAGGGTATCCACTAGAAATGAGGCTTTGCTGCTAAGTAAGTGGATATAAATCATCTTAAATTGGCTGCTGCACAAGGGGACACACAGTTACTTGCTTACTCCTCTGTGATATTTTTAAAACACACACACACACACACACACAGAATTCTTAGGCCAAAGAAAGAAAGAAAGAAAACCAATAACAGCAATGTTTTACAGAAAAAGAAATATGAGCTAAAAGTTGAATAAGTACAAAAACACTTCTCCCAAGAAAACTGCTGACATCAACAATACTATTAATACAACAAAGCTCCACTCTGGTTGGTAACCCAAAGGACATCAGATTAGCACTATTTTAAAGATAATGTTACTTACTTCTGGAAAATTCTTTCAGGAGTAGTTAACTTCTGTCCTTCCCCCATCCCAAAGCACTGAGCACTGACTTGCACATATATA